>CAUYQU010037094.1:0-17011 GCA_963574635.1 Cheracebus regulus
GGAAAAGGGGAGGGAAAAGGGGAGGGAAAAGGGGGAGGGAAAAGGGGAGGGAAAAGGGGGAGGGAAAAGGGGGAGGGAAAAGGGGAGGGAAAAGGGGAGGGAAAAGGGGGAGGGAAAAGGGGAGGGAAAAGGGGGAGGGAAAAGGGGAGGGGAAAGGGGGAGGGAAAAGGGGAGGGAAAAGGGGAGAGCAGGGAAGGGCAGGGAAGGGAGATGACCTTAGGCTACACAGGGCTATCATAAGTTGTGCAGGACAAATATATTTGGTGGGATCCTGTCTCTTTAAGCAATTTGAATCCTGCAGAAGTAGTGTATCAGCACTGTTCATATGATCCTGAAAAAGAAATACTGCTTTGGCCAGGGAGAATGTTTCACTGGCCAGGTTGCCTTCAGAAATTAGTATTTACCTACCCATGGTGCCACAAGATGACCTCATAGTGGTAAGCCTTGGAACTTCCTGGGGCACTGGTTAACCCTGTATGGCAGAACAGCAGGTTGTAGAGTACCCTGAGGCAGAAAACAGGTCAGGGTCCTATCTAGCTCGAGGTCCAAGTCCAGCTCTGACCATCCTACTGGCCCTGGACAATTCTAGGCACAGGGTATTTTCTGTAAAGAAGAGTGCTCTTCAACTCCTAAGTTCCCTTGAGAAGGGATGGGACAGCACCTGCCCAGGCATAAATAGAGTACTGAGACTCAATTTATACAGATGAGCTCCCGCTTAACTAATTTAGTTTAAAATTGTTTTATTTCACAGGAGCCTGGCGGGAGGATCACTTGAGCCCAGGAGTTGGAGACTGCAGTGAGCTATGACTGTGCCACTGTGCCCCAGCCTGGGCAACAGAACCGTTTCTAAAACACAACAACAAAAAGCAAAGCCAGAAATTTAAAAAGAGAGAAAAAAATAATTTAAAAATAAATACAAGTGGACAGGGATTTCTTTCAGACAACTGATATCTAAACTCAGTTTATCTTTATTTGTCATTTTTCAAATAACACTTTAGGGTGTTTTATTTAACAAACAGCACTCACTGTAAGCCAGTGGCTATTTTAATCATTTTGCAAATACTGACTTTTTCCATTACAAGAACGCTATGAAGTAGATACTACTATCTTTCTCACCTTTTAAGATGAGGAAACTATTGTACAGAGACGTTAAGTAACTTGCTCATGTTTACTCAGCCACTTAGAGGAGACAGAATTTGATCCCAGAAAACCTGATTCTACAATACTGGATCCATTTGCTGACTGGGGTAATTATATTAGCCCAAATCATCTTTCAAAAATAATCAATTTTAGCAAACATAAATCAAAACAGAAAAGGAAGCAAGGGGAGAAGAGGGGAGGGGAGGGGAGGGGAGAGGCGGAAAGGGGAGGGGAGGGAGGGAAGGAGAGAGAGATGAAAGAAAACAGAAAAAAGGAAGAAAGGGAGGAAGAAAGAAAAAGGAAACAGAAGAAAATGAATTTAAACACAGTAAGAAAAATTCAGGTTTGGGAATTAATCTCCTATTCAAAGGGTAATTATAACTTTACAAGGAGCTTTATTCCCATTTATTACCTAATTCAGGCCCTTATTAAAATCACAAAGGAGGAATTGGGGATTTATGACTACATGGAGTTTAAAACACCTGCCTGAAGTGGCAAAGCTGGCTGCTCACGGAACAGCTCTGAATCTGAACCTGACTAAGCTTATTCCATCAAACTTCACTCTAGAATTTTCAAATCACCGAACCCCAAAGGTATGGGAATTTGTTGCCAAGGGAGAAAGACAGTGGAATTTCTGGTATGATTTATGTTCTGAAAATCTCTGAACCATAATACATGACTGGAGTTTGACCTCCCCAGGGCTGGCAATTCTTTGACTTTGAATTAAGGTGGCTCTATTTTCTGTGGTTTGAAGGGAAGCCTGAAGGTTACTTTCTGGCACAGGAATGAGAGCCATTTGTAAATTCTCTCCCATTGCTAGCTGTCATTGTAAGATGATAGTTGACAAACAGGCCAGATTTTGTATGAATGAGAATACTCAATTCCTGGAGGGGTTATCTATTTTCCTTTCAAGGATATAATTATGTACTGTGCTGCCCTCTCAAATATCTTCAAGCACCTGGAGTCTGCCTGCTGAGCTTGTATTGTTATACTGAAGCAAACACTCTTTTCTTCAGAAAACATCAGTTATGTGATTGCTAGTTCTTTCAAGCCTCTGGAGATGAGTGGGTCTGCTGAGTTTAAGGTTTCTAATTCACCTTCTTAAAATTTACTGTGCCGGACTCCTTTCTGATTCAGATATTTTTTTACTATTAGCTGCCTACTGAGCCCAGAAGCTGGGTCATCTTGCAGTACCTTCCAGAACATTCCCAGACCACAAGAGCTTACAGTCCATTAGCACTGAATCAGGTTTTCATCAAGAGGTCATCCCAAAACTTGAAAGAGCCCTGTAAAAGAGTGAGTGTTGAAGAGAAGGATGTCCACTCTCTGAAGCATTTCGTGTGGTAAATGCTAACAAAGAAGTCTGTTTGTGGGCTTTCTCGAACCTCCCTCCTGAGTATTTATCTAAGCGTCTCCACATCTCCCTGTGCTCTCTACAAAGCAGCTTTTGAGAATCAGAACCATGAAGAGTCACAGGTAGGTAGGTTCAGTCTACTTAGAGAAATACAAGAGTTGTTTTAATTGGTTGCTATTAGCATTGAATCAAGGATTGGAATAAGTTTTTATTCAGGAACATTAAAGAATCCAAAAGAAGGGAAGAAGATGCCTATTCTGACTAGAAAGTGATTTATCCAACCTCTAAAGAAAGTCCTCCTCACATGTAAATGGTGATGCTTAGGAAGAAGAGGCATCTAAGGCCTTTTTGTGGCCAGGACTGGATTCTGAAACAAAGCCAATAGCTGTGTTAGCCTCATTCTAGCCTCGGTAATGTGACAGTGTAGCCTCCGCCTTGTGTGCATGTGAAGGGTCTGCCTTGCTTTGATAGGCCTGGGTAACCTTGCCGTGGCCTCCTATCTCCCACTCGGCCGCACTCCTCCTCAGGAGGAATCCCTTTCCCCAGGAATGTGCTTTTCAAACACAGACAGACCAATCCAGAGCCCACACCTCAACTACATCCCTTACAAGTTCCTATGCACAGGGTCACTATCCTTCTGTCCTAATCACCCCTAAGCCAGGTACCAGATGATTAGAGCTGGCCACTATGCCAGCTATTATAATTAGCCAATCTTATACCAACTTACCCTGCCTTATCCATTTCTTCCCTGGAAAACCATGATAAAAGCTCTTATTGGCTGGGCACAGTGGCTCACACCTGTAATCCCAGCACTTTGGGAAGCTGAGGTGGGGAGATCACGAGGTCAGGAGATTGAGACCATCCTGGCCAACACGGTGTAACCCGGTCTCTACTAAAAATACAAAAAATTAGACGGATATGGTGGCGAGCACCTGTAGTTCCATCTAGTCAGTAGGCTGAGGCAGGAGAATTGCTTCAAACCAGGAGATGAAGGTTGCAGTGAGCCAAGATCATGCCACTACACTCCAGTCTGGGCGACAGAGTAAGACTCCATCTCAACAAACAAACAAACAACAAACAAAAAAGCAAAAAAGCTATTATCACAGTCCCTGCACTCCCTGCTTCCTGACAGCCCTGGTGCTTTCCAGTGGGGGCCCCATAACTTAAGAGTGTCCCTTCTCTTGGGAACTGTGAGTATACAAACTGTCTTCAATGGTAGTCATCTTCTCATCTGTTGGCCTCAATATAGCTCTCATTTTCTATTAATACACTTTATTTTAAAACACTGGCTATTTATTATGCAAAGTTGCCACTCTCTACAACTTTATCCCAGGACTCTGGTCACAGATTGTTGGTCCAGGGATGATCATGTGGCACAAAGCAGTCGTCTCTAGACTGGACAGTGGCCTGTGAGTTGGGCAGGAACAAAAGCTCTGTGGAATTGAGCTTCCCAGGTTGCAAGTGAATGGAAGAGCAAATGTGGATGGACTGACAAATAGCTAAGTGCTCCTACCATTATGACACAACTTGTGGTCCATGGGCCAGTGCCATAGGCAGCTCCTGGAACTTGGAGCCACAGAAGCTCATGTCCCTCTCCAGAGCCACTGATCAGAATGTGCATTTGAACAAAAAACCCAAGCAATTTGTATGCTTATTAAAGTTTGAAAATGATCACTTGGTTCATGCTTCTTGTGGGTTGTTCCCAGCCTGTGACTGATCATAGCAGAAATACAATGAAGCCCATTCTTGGGAAATGTGGGACAGGCAAATGTGGCTCAAGGATCCTCCAGTGACCTTGCTGAATTCCTCTCAGGACTGCATTCTAAAATATTTGCTCCTTCCTTTTCCTCCTTTCCCTCCTTCCTTCCCTCCCTCCCTCCCCCTCTTCCTTCCTTCCTCCACCCTCCCTCCCTCTCTCCCTTTCCTTCCTCCCTCCCTCTCTCCCTTTCCTTCCTCCCTCCCTCTCTCCCTTCCTTCCTTCCTTCCTCCCTCCCTGTCTCCTTCCCTTCCCTCCCTCCCTCTCTCTCACCTTCCTTCCTCCCTCCTCCCTCTTTTCCTTCCTTCCTTCCTTCCTTCCTTCCTTCCTTCCTTCTTTCCTTCCTTCAGTTCGGGTCAGACCTGGATCATGGCACAGTGGCTCTCCCAGCACCATTGTATTTTCTCTCACAGGCATTTCCTCTAATACATTGCCTTTAATCCTGTCTTGGAGTCTGCCTATCAGACAGCCTGGATTAACACACATCTCTATACCATTTTGCATGGCAACTTTCTTATCTGCAGAAACTGTAAAACGGACCCAATCGATATGGATATTGCCTCACCAGCAAAGCAGCAGTCTTGTGTATCCTTTCCTGAAGTTATAATCCAAGACTGAATTCAGGTAGATGTTGGGCCCAAGATGACTCCACAGAAAAGACAAACAATGAACAGTCCACCAAATCTTCAGTGGGGGTCTAATTTTTGTGTGGCTCAATCGTTTGTATTATATCAATAATCATTTTAGGTAAAGATGATAATACCTTTCCTTATTAAAAGGACATAGTTAGACGTGTTGCTTATTTTGGACATCCTCATAAAGAAAAATAGTCAACTAGATGGATTGGATGGGAGCTGAATAATCCAACACCAGCAGTTTCAGCAGCAAGGCGAGAGTTGAGGGAGGATGAGTGGGTCTTAGATTAGACATATGCACTAATGACTATCATCTTCTCAAAAACAGAGGAAGGATTTTTTTGCTATCACCTTTTATTCTACATACAAACTATATACATACTTCTCATTAATTTCTCCAGTAACCTAAAAATGTTAGAACTTCAATTCCTCGTCCTGAAAATAAATATTATAAACCATGACCCATGGAGTCAGAGATATTGTAAAAAACTGAGATGAACCTGAAGTGGCCTTTAAAGTAAGGGTAATTGGAGGAAAAGCTATGTTCAGGAGCTTAAATGTGACAATCACTACACCAAAGCTCACTTTCTCTTTTCTATACCCTATAAATGGGTATATTGTCTCCACTTAACAGAAGAGGGAACCAGGGTTCACAGATATTATGTAACTTGACCTGAACACTACGTATTAAGAAAGTAGGTAATCTGGAATTTAAAAGCAGATTTGTTTTGCACCAATACCTCTGTTGTTTATATTACTCTTCAGCTGCATTACTTGATATTCTCATGAAAAAGGAAAAAAATATAACATAACTATATCTCCATGTACAGAAATGTAAAATTTTCAAAATTCTTTCTCATGTCTCTCTCTCTCAACACATAACAGAGGGTGTGGGACAAGCTTAAAACGGGGAATATCTCTGATTTGGAACCAAGACCAGGGGCTAAGGCAACAGTGGTGGCAACTAGAAAAGGGCATGAGGAACCTTTTTGGTGAGGAGTGTTTTATACACTGGGATGGGAGAAATATTCTGTTTTATGACTGGGATGCTACTTACACAAGCATATACACTTGTCACAACTCATTGAACTCTATTGTATACTTAGGATTTCATTTTACTATAGATGAATTAAACCTCAACAAAGTTCATTTCAATAAGTAAAGAAAAATAAAAATGTCCCAGAGTTGTAACAATGGCATGCTTGCTTACAGATTATAATATATGGTCCATTTGGATGCATGATATGTACTCTGTACATAACAATAATAGAATGAATATTTTGTTTAAAAATATGTATCTTTCCCTGCTGTTTCTTTGGAGAGATTTGTGACTGTTGACAGTCTGTTAGTATGTAATATGCAGTAATGACTAGCATCTTCTAAAAATTATAGAGGGAAATGACTTTTTCCATTTATATTATATTCCATACATGGATATACACACTTTGCATGATTTTCTGCAGGACTCTAAGAATATTATAAATTTATCAGCCTGAAAATAAACATTATAACCCATAACCCATAGAATCAGATATTGTCGTATGGGGCTGAGATTGAACAGAAGTGGTCTTCAAAGTGAGAGTAATTTGATGACAAAATATATTTAGCACTGGATTAATCAATGTGGGGACTATCTCAAGGATTAAACAAACATCCAAGTTAATTTATCCAAGTTATTGATTGTAGTTATGATGAAATATCTAGCTTCCCAAAGTTAGCTGATTTCAGTCCATTTTTATCTTAATTCACAAGAAATATGGCTTGATTCTGAAGCATTTAGTACCAAATCAAGGTTTGCAAGAAGCTAGGTTGTATTCATTTCACCCTTGAGATTTCATTAATGTATTCCATTTCAAATGTAAAATTTATCTCTTACCTTTCCCTCTCTCTCTGTTTCTCTTCTTTTCTATCTGTCCCTATCTCTGTATCTGTCTCTCTCTCTTTCTCTCTTTACATGTACACGCATATATACACACATAAATATATATGTGTGTGGGTTTATCTATCTACCTATGTCTTTATCTGTCGTCATTAAAGATTTATGTTGCATGGTTAACTACTAACCTTACTTAGTATCTAATTTAGTGAGATAACCACTGAAATTCAAAATTATTATAATGAAAGAACATTAATTTTGGAAGAATAATAAATCCAAGGATGTTATCCTCAATGCACAGAACCTGACTTTATCATCGTTGACTTTATTATCTCATATATTTTCAGATTGTACTAAAACATTTCATAACACATCATTTATTGGCTTACGAGTTTCTTGTATTTCGGTTTAGGATAAACACTGAGAGCAGACAAATCAACACTTTAGCTTGTGCATTGATCAGCAGTACCCACTTAATCCTTTCCTGCTTAAATTACTCAGTTCATTAGCCAGACCACAGCCAACAAAGCACTTCCAGTTGCATTCAGGGGAAGCTCAACATCCTTCACTGGGGAAAGCCCTGCTTAGATTTCTGTAACTATCCCCACAATTAACTACTAAATTTAACTTACCTCTGCTCTTCTGTGGCTTCAGAGATGCTAATTTCCTTGCCAACCCACAATTAGAGTAGTAAATCATGGGTAATTTTCTTGAGGAAATCTTAAATTAAATGCAAATTACTTGAGTGGTTTTTATAAGTACAATCATATTGGTAATGCATCAATGATTCTTTTCCGGGAGGGAGTTGTGATTCTAACTTTCATTCTACTTTAAGGTAAGGTTCCTATCTATGAAGCAATCTATAGAGGTATCAACTAAGATGAATAATAGCAAAATAAATGGAAGAATGAATTCATTTTTATAATATGTCATAGTATGAAACCTAGTCAAAAATTTTATTGAGATTATATATTTTGACCTCTTTAATAAAATGCCTTTACCAAAATCATTTTTTTCAAAAAGTGGATGCAGAACCCCGCAATGTAATATTGAAATGACTCTAATATTAGGGATGAATTCATTCAACATTCCATACTTATTGGGCTTGTATTCAGATACTTCATAAAAAGAGATATACCATATTCTATTAAGAGAAGTAATTTTGCTCGATTGTGGAATCCTCTTCTTTTCACTATATGAACAATCTTCAATGTTGATTAATGAAATACATTTGCATATGTGAATAGTATCTTATTCCAAAAGGAGCAGATGTAGTGAATCTTAAGTTTTATGATTGTATGAAAGGATGCTAGGTGAAGTAGTATACCCACTGAGAGAATCACCCTGTTAAAGTCAATGTCACAATTCAGGGTGATCCTAAATGTTAACTGCCCCTGCCATGCACTTGTGTTTATCCATGTGTGAAGTACTGAGATGCTTAATCTTACAAATCTAACAAAACTAAAATCTCTGTTTCTGATTTAAACCTTTTTAATATTAAAAAAATATGAAACATAAAAGGTCCTAAATTAAAGTCACAATTCATATTTTCAACAATCCTTTCTTGTACAATTACCAAGTTCTAAGCCCTGGGCAAGGAGGCACTGACTGACCTGCATGGATACATGATATACTCTCCTCAGGTGTATAAAAATGCTCCCAATATGTTTTACTAACATGTGCATAAACAAAATGAAACATAGTAATGAATGCTTACTGAATGTCAGCTTCTGTATTAGGAGCTGCATACATATCATTTCACTCGATTCTCATGGAAGCACTTGAAATACATATTAGTATGTTCATTTTACATATTTAAAAGATAGCTTCACAGAGTGTTAAATGACTGTCAGGGTTGCACTGGTGTAAGTGACAGAGCTTGAAAGTAAACCTAAGTGTGTCTGACTTATAATTTCGACCATCCTAATTTGCCTGATTTTCTTTGTTGGTGTGTCAACTCTCTAGGCACTGGGAAGTTTAAAGAACAAACTGTGGCACATATTAAACTGCAATGACTATGCATGTCTAAAATGTCTAGATCTTTGCTACTGAGTCAAAAAAACACATTTCTGAATTATCCAAACAACTGCTTTAATATGTTTTTCCTATGGTAGATTGAACCTTAGATTCAACTTTTTTTTTAAATTATACTTTAAGTTCTGGGATACATGTGCAGAACGTGCAGGTTTGTTTCATAGGTATACATGTGCCATGGTGGTTTGCTGCATCAATCGCCCCATCATCTTCATTAGGTATTTCTCCTAATATTATCCCTCCCCAATATCCCCACCCCCTGCTATCCTTCCCTAGCCCCCCTATCCTTAGCTTGAGTTGTTACAATATCATTTAATGTTATGCACTCAGGTTTCAATATTTAGTATTCAGTTCTTTATTCTGAGATATCAAAGTGGGTATTTTAATTAGGTCAGGATTTCAATAGTGATGGTTTTTCAAGGAAAGAAGAGCCTTTGATTGGAACTGGGGGTCTTTGTCTGAACTCCATGCATAAACAGTGGGGTGTCTTGAAACATCTGGGTTTGTTATTTTTTCCAGTAATGACAGGGATTGCATACTGCTGTGGTCCTTTATCATCCTATATTTCTTCTAAGCTGTATTCCTTTTGATGTAGAATATTTTATTTTCATCTTTTCCTCCAAAAGTATAGTTTCAATATGCTCCTCATTGATTCCAGATTACACTATATTGTCTGCCCTTATGAGATGTGTTTCTCCTCCAAGAATTTCTGATAGATCTCCAGTGCGTATGTGTGTGCACTCATGCATTTGGCTTTCAGCTACAGTCACCATATGAAATTTCTCAGTCTGTCTCTTCTGTTCCAGCTCATGTTCCCCATTGTTGATAGCTCTGTTCACGAAGCCAGTTGAGGGAACTTCAATATTGTCATGGCTCATATTCATTGACAGGCATTGGTGACAACTTAAGCAATTCAATCGTTTTTGGATATAAAGATTCAGATGAATCTTATGAAAACCTTTCAGTGTTAAAAGGCTCGTACTCTTTGCCATAGATATTAAGAGATCAAAAGTAGAAGATGAGATGGATCCTCCAAAGCAAAATTGGGAGTAGGTGCAAAATTAGAGGAATGGGAACATGATGAAATGTTGCAATGGGGAAAATATTTTCTTTTTGTTGCTTATGCAAGCGTTGATTTGAAGGTATCATGACTTTTTCCAGGCTGAAAATGTCCATACACTTGTTTTTTCTGTAAGTACCAAGATGATATACTTAAAATTTCTCAAAATTCTGCAGGTTAGACAAGTCCCTGCAATCTGTATATTATTTTATGTTTACAATGAACCATTGAGACTAAAAGAGGAATTGGACAGTGTAATAGATCAAAGAAGCAAATGTCTTTTGTACTTCACTACATATAATTGGTCACATTTCACCAATAATTGAGATTTTTCTTATCTTACTTCATCTATTCACAGGAGACTACCGCACTTACCCTTCTCCTCCAAGAGGCACACAGCCTACCCCAAGTTTACTGGTGGTTCTGAAAAGGGGCCCACAGATGCTTGCCAGCCAGGCTCTCCATCACAATTACATATGGGAGATCCAGTATCTCCTAGCCCACTTCCTGTGGGAGCCTCAGTATTGCCCCTGGTAGTAGTACTGGTGACAATGCCCATATTCATGCCAAGGGAGCAACCTGCCTCTGATCTTCCAAAGGTTTCCATAAGATTCCTGGAGGAAGTGGGTAGGTACTTCTTTCTTCAGCATGAGGCAGCTCACTCTCATTTAGGCCCCTGCTCTCTCGGGGTTTCACAAGGGCTACCATGAGGATAATGTTGTCAGCAAATAATACATTTCTCCCCTCTTATAATTAGTCCAAAAGGCCAATTTCTAGTCCTTCTTCCTTTCTCTTTGGTTTCTTACTGAAAGAAGGATTGCCATAGGTGACTGCAACATAACCAGCAAACAATTAAGAGCTCCCCTACCCCCACATTCCATTCTCTCTTCAACAATAATAAAATACCCCCATTCAATAGATTCAAAGATGGCTCACTGGCTAGTAAACTCTGAAGCTTAGGTTAGGATCGGTGGGTGAACTTGTTCTAGATCATTCGATTTAAGAAGATATATAAAATCAGCAGGTCAGATGCTTTCATTTAAAGATGGGGATTAAGAGGTAAGAGGCATGGCCAATATTTCAGAGCTACTTGATTATGAAATCAATACAACTGTCTAAATCATAAATACTTTCCACATGCAAAAAAAAAAAAAAGGCTTTACTGTCCCTTTTACAGAGACGTGATATACTGACCTAAATAGTCTTTAATTCATCTTTTATTTCTTGTGCCTAACATGGTATCTTGGCACATCGTGGGGGGTTCAATAAATACATCCTTAATGAAGAAAAATAGAAGATACAACAATCCTTAGATTAATTTAATTTCACATTTATCTGAATATATTTAACAGACCACTAGAAATCACCAAATTTATTAGCTGTTGTACTACCATTTTATATGTGGGAAAGTTCCGTATGCCTTGAATTATTTAATATGCAATGGTGGTAGAGCCAGCGTGCTGAGGTGCCACAAGTCCTTGTATGGTGTTTAGTTAAGTCTAACACTGTGAGGAAAGTAAATTATCATTGAATATAAGTTCTCAGCAGCAAGGTTATGTTTTGCTTAATTTTAGTAGAAAACATTTCCTTGAGATTTTTGAGCCTTAAAAGAAACAAGCCCTCCATGAAAACCAGTATTAGTTCACCCTCTTAAAGTTACGTATGTGGGACTTTAAAAATGGGACTCAGTGAACGAGTTGAGAAACCATCTTGTTATTTAATAATGCTTATTTCATGAGGGTCATTTTAGTCAACAGTCTGGCAGTCGAAATTAAGTTATACTGCTGTCAGAGATGTTTTTAAAGAAATGAAGTATTTTTATCCATATGCCAGAGGAAATACTTCTTTGAGGAAATACACACACACACACACACACACACACACACACACACACACACACACACACATATGTATAATTATATGTTTTATACATATATATTTTTAATTTAGCTGTATTCTACCTTGGAAAGCTTTCATGCAATTGGTACATTTAGAAGTATATCTAGCCTCAAAACAAAGCAGAGGAAAAATTTGGCTACAATCATCATACATAATATAGATTTCAGGGAAGACCTACACAGTTTACCAACAAGTTGAAAAATTAGGGTCACATGAAGTGTTTTTAAGATCTAAGATTGTTTGCCAGACTATAGTTGAAAGAAAGCTTAATTATATTAAAAGTTATCTTATCGTCAATGTTAATCAACAGAATGTCATCTTCTTTAATAAGCAAAAAGAGGATTAAAGTGAGATCTAGTGTGTGTATGTGTGTGTGTGTGTGTGTGTGAGTTGTGTGTGTGTTTTATGTATGTCTATGTAGAGTTTCATTCATAAGAAACCTAAAATAGTAACTACTAATCTTTCTGGAAGTCTTTACCTGCATATTACAATTTAGAAAAGGGTTAGGCTGAATCAATAGTATTTATTAACCCTATTTTGAATTATAATCCCTTAGAGAACTGAATAAAAATTATGACTATTCTCTGCAGAACACAAAGAATGGACATACAAATAATCACATTTGCCTACCACTTCCGTAATTTGCTGACCTTAGCAGAATACACGAACTAGATGATTGGAACTCCTCAAGGGTAACCTCTGGGTATATTAATTTCTATATCCCTATGGCCAGGCATATGATAGGCATTCAAAAAATTGTGACTGAATTAAAAATTATCTTTACAAAAAAAGTTAATGAGAACTCACAACTCTATGGAAAGAAATTAAATCCATTTTGTAAACTGCCTCTACTCATGAAGTATTTACAACATAATGATCACTTTAGAATCCTTCCAATTACAAGAGTTTATCTTAAAAATAAATGGATCAGAGATTTATGCTGCCAAAAGAGAGCAAATATTGCCCATGGTTTTTAAACAGTGCAGTGGAAGGAGAGAAATTATTGATGTAATGGTAATTATACTGGTAATAACTTAAAAGAGCTCGCTGTATGAGAGAAATCTGCACATAATAAAAGCTGGCTATATATTTGGGAGTCTAAAAAACCCATACAAAACAAAAAGGACTCAAAAGAGGCAGGAAAGAGGTCTATTATTTGGAGGGGATAAAATTAGAGATAAGAACACATATTAACATGTCAAGATTTTAAATTTATCTTTAAAATGTGGAAATTGTCCGATTAGCTGGAGGTAAAAATACATTAATCTGGTAATCAGAAGGCCAGCTGTAGTCCAAATCTATCAGTCTTTGGCCGTAGGATAATTTAGGAAACTCAGGTAAGAGAACTGGGCCTGGAATCTATTCGTCACTTGCAAAATGAGAGGGCTCATTAAGTGAGCTTGAAAGTCTTTGTTAGGTTTAAAAATGTAACTTTCTTTGATATATCTCTACTTGCAGAATTTCAAAGGATGGCTCAAACTACACTCACCAATTTCAAATTTTTCTCTCTTAAATTTGTGTGACTCTGATTTGTAGCACATACTATTTTAAAAACAGAGTAAAACAGATAAAGTCTCAAATAATGGAGTCTAAATTGAGATGTGGTTTACTAGAAATACAATTTTTTGGCTTTTCTTTAATATGAAAAATAAAAATTCCATATTATTTATAGAAAATAAAATTGGCCAATAAATTTAGTGTGCTTGCCAGGGGTAGAACTAGAATTTTGATTGTTAGTTTTGGCAGAATATGTCATTGAAAAGTTAAGAGTCACATATTTTGTCCCAGTACAACTATCAAAGCTCTATTGGAGCAGAACTTCTTTGTTTTAAAAAGAAACATGTGAACAGTCTCTTTTTGTTGTGTAACCACTCACTGCTCAGAAATGTATGGGGATAAGGAGGCATCTGGAGAGGTTGAGAGGCAGTTGCATACTTGGGACCTGTCAGCAGGCTCTTGCACCAATCATGTGGATAGTTAATGAGAGAAGAGTGTTGGGTCTTTTAAATTACTAACTTACTCACTCTAAAGTCCCTCCCAAGATAGTTCTTGTGGTGATGAAATTTTACCCTTGGAAGTGGCTATTTGTGTAGACATGAACACTTCCATAAAGTCTGAGGGTGTAAATCCCAGGGCAGACATCCCTGGATTTTGGAATTAACTATGGATGATGGATTGAGGGAGTTAAGATCTAATTTTCTGCCAATACCAACAAGAGAAAAGGGTTCAATTGGATAAAGTAGTTATAACAACTAGAGATCAGAAGGCAGCTGCTTTTAAGGAACAGAAAGAAGAAACAGCAAAGGGCCCATTGCCTTATTGCCAGGCTATAGGAAATATTAAATCTGCCAGTTTTTCCTGGGTATTATTTAATTTGAAATAGTATACTTATTAAAGTTATTATGCATGTTCATCAGGAACCACTAAACAGAAAAAACAAAATCCAAATTGGCTGAAATAACATTTTGAATGCACAGTACTTAGCACTGTGCAAAGGATTCTACCTACCACGGAAACAGACAAGCAATCAACGATTACACTATGGTAAGTAATGCCTGAGAGAAGGAATCCCAGCATACCATGAAAATGCAAAGTAGCACTCTGTGTGGTGTGGGGTGAAGATGGTGATCAAAGCAGCATTCTTAGAGAAGGTGATACAAAATATGAGTATCAAAGCACGCATAGGAGTTACAGAGGTAGAGGATAAATACATGGATTTAGTAGGCAGAATGAGCATGAACTGTTTGTGAGAAAGAAAAGATGTTTGAATGCAGTTCAAGATGACTGAGAAAAGGGTGTCCATAGAGGCAGATCACAAAGGGCATGGTTGCAAAGTCAGGGAAGTTAAACTTTCTCTTGATATAAAAAATGGTAGCAGAAAAATAATTATAGAAGTAAAATGAAGCTTAATAAATTAAAAGTAGATGTAAGGTAATAAAAATATTCAGTCAGAGTGTGGTAGGCAGAGATGGTCTGGTGATTTTAATAGATGCTTCCTAAGAAATATGAGATTGTCATGTTGGTTCTGCTTGCTAAACTAGATCCTTATAAAGGTCAAGAAAATAGAAGACAGATATGTCCATATGTCACATAATCACGGGCTCATTTCTGACTAGAGTACAAGATCTCAACTACATGTTATCTTCATTTTTTTTTTTCTGTTCCCCACTCTCAGAAATAAATACATATGAAGAAAAACTGGTGGTAAATACCAAATTTTTTAAAGTAAATTCTAATGAATAGTTTTTAGTTGATACAGTCTATTCTCCTGCATCTTATGAATCTTGATCTACTCTTATTTATAAAAATGAAGATGTTAAGGAAATAGAAGGGATCTGATCATCAGAGAATGAACAGTCCATTTATTTCACTCAGCCTACTATACTCTATTAATAAGGCTGTGAAGCAGACTAATAAATTTTAAGCTATTTTCAACAGGAAAGATTAAATTAGTAACTTTCTGTTAACCATAGCTTTAATATTTAATAATGAATGCTCTCCTTGCATGCATTTTGGTTAATCAAGAGGCAGGAAGATTGATTTCCTGAGAAAATGATATGCTATTGTTCAATTTATTTACTAGTAAAATTTTACATTCAAAAATGTCATGCATCAAATTTAATTACCAAGCAGCTGATTTCATATAAAAATAGGTAATGTACTATGAGATGTGAAGATTGAAACTGAGGTATTAAGAGCATCATTTTCCAAATGTTGCAGCGTTTCATACCTCGTGGGAGGTGTATTTTCCCTGAGGAGGACTGGTATCACTCCTCTTAAACTACATCTGATCAAAATAAAAGAATAAAAAATTAAATAAAGAAAATAGGAGCAGGGGATAACTCGTTTCCATTACATTGCTTCTCATCTGCATTTTAGAAGACTGTAGACTTACAGGTTGCCAGCACCTTGGCTTATATCTGTGTGGTTTTGTTTCTCTCCAACACACAAACCAAAGGTAAAATTGGACTCATGAGCTGACCTTTACCACCAGGCATTCTTTTATTTGAAGATGATAGACTTTCCTTGGGGTGGAAGTTGCATGCCATGAGTGCCATCTCTTGCGTCAGTATACAAGTGTGTAAAGTGAAGAGAGCAAGCAGGGAGTAGGAGGACTTGGCTCTTAGGACAACAGAAGACAGAGCTGCATTGCAGGTCATTAGCCTCAGAATGTTCTTGGATTACATATAATAAAGTGAATCTCTTGCTGACATTTAGCCTGTCTCTTTGTGGCCAAAATAATAAAACCCACTCTGCAAAGGATTAGAGAAAACAATTGTTAAAACTATAAAGAAAAGTCTCCAGTAAATATAGCATCTAACTTCCTGTAAATCTCTTTCCAGAAAAGATTCAAGGAATACAAGGAATACATAGGAAGATTCAAGGAATACATATGTTCTCCATAGAGAACATATTAAAACAACCACAAAGAACTGCTGTTCAAGCTGCTCAAAAATACTTTTCTTTTCTTTTTTTTTTTGAGACGGAATCTTACTGTCACCCAAGCTGGAGTACAATCGCATGATTTCAGCTTACTGGAACCTCTTCCTCCCAGTGTTCAAGCAATTCTCCTGCCTCAGCCTCTTGAGTAGCTGGGATTACAGGCACTTGCCACCATGCTCAGCTAATTTTTTGTATTTTTAGTAGAGGCAGGGTTTCACCATGTTGGTCAGACTGGTCTCAAGCTCCTGACCTCAGATGACCCACCGCCTCGGCCTCCCAAAGTGCTGGGATTATAGGCGTAAGCCACCATGCCCGGCCCAAAAATACTTTCCTTGATTTATTGCCATAGTACTTGAAATTGTATCATGTTTTAAGTGCTAAGTTTTTGTGCTATTTATTAATTGCTAATGTATGTCAAATACTATGTGTGGTGCTTTAGATAAATCATCTAATTCAATAATGACAGAATTTCTAAAAAGTAACCATTGTCTTATACCTTTTTATAGAGGAGGAATAAATGGGGCCCAGAATGTCTACACAAGTCTTCTTAATTCTAAAGCTCAAGCTCTTATCATTAAACCCATCTACCTTCTCTTTTTTTTTTTTTTAGAATAAAAGAGAGAAAGAGAGAGAGGAAGTTTTTTTTTTTTTTAAGAGAGAAAGTAGAATAAAAGAGAAAAAAGAAAGAGAAAGAGGGAGAGAGAATGAGAATCTTGCTCTATTGCTCAGGATTTCATTTAAATCTGTGAAATGCTTATGCAATTACTAAAAAGTGATTTATTTCCTATTATGTGATCACTTTTAGAATAGGTAT
>CAUYQU010037095.1:0-12799 GCA_963574635.1 Cheracebus regulus
TCTCAGAAAGAACTCCACACAACTACAACCATCTGATCTTTGACAAACCTGACAAAAACAAGCAATGGGGAAAGGATTCCCTGTTTAATAAATGGTGTTGGGAAAACTGGCTAGCCATGTGCAGAAAGCAGAAACTGGATCTCTTCCTTACACCTTATACAAAAAATAACTCTAGATGGATTGAAGATTTAAACATGAGGTCTAACACCATAAAAACTCTAGAAGAAAACCTAGGCAATACCATTCAGGACATAGGCATAGGCAAGGACTTCATTACTAAAACACCAAAAGCAATGGTAATAAAATCAAAATAGACAAAAAGGGATCTAATTAAACTTAAGAGCTTCTGCACAGCAAAAGAAACTATCAGTAGAGGGAACTGGCAACCAACAGAATGGGAAAAAAATGTTTGCAATCTGCCCATCTGACAAAGGGCTAATATCCAGAATCTATGGAGAACTTAAATTTACAAGAAAAAAATGACCCCATCAAAAACTGGGTAAAGGATATGAACAGACACTTCTCAAAAGAAGACATTTATGCAGCCAACAAACATATGAAAAAAAGTTCATCGTCACTGGTCATTAGAGAAATGCAAATCAAAACCACATTGAGATACCACCTCACACCAGTTAGAATGGCAATCACTCAGGAGGCAACAAATGCTGGAGATGATGTGGAGAAATAGGAATGTTTTTACACTGTTGGTGGGAGTGTAAATTAATTCAGCCATTGTGGAAGACAATGTGGTGATTCCTCAAGGATCTAGAAATAGAAATACCATCTGACCTAGCAATCCCATTACTGGGTATGTACCCAAAGAATTATAAATCATTTTATTAGAAAGACACATGCACACGTATGTTTATCGCAGCACTGTTTACAATAGCAAAGACTTGGAACCAACCCAAATGCCCATCAATGATAAACTGGATAAAGAAAATGCGACACATATACACCATGGAATATTATGCAGCCATAAAAAATGATGAGTTCATGTCCTTTGCAGGGACCTGGATGAAGCTGGAAACCATCATTCTCAGCCAGCTGACACAAGAACAGAAAACCAAACACCACATGTTCTCACTCATAAGTGGGTGTTAAACAATGAGAACACATAGACACATGGAGGAGAACATCACACACTGGGCCACTTGGGGGATGGGGGGACTAGGGAAGGAATAGCAGGGGGTGGAGGGATTGGGGAGGGATAACATTAGGAGAAATTCCTAATATAGTTGATGGGCAGATGAATACAGCAAACCACCATGGCATGTGTATACCTGTGTCTACACAATCTGCACATGTACCCCAGAACTTAAAATATAATAAAAAGAAAACAAAAAAAACTTCAAAAAAAAAAAGAAAGAGAAAAGAAAATATGGCACATATATATCATGGAATACTATGCAGCCATAAAAAAGGATGAGTTCATGTCATTT
Source organism: Cheracebus regulus (assembly GCA_963574635.1). Taxonomy (NCBI): domain Eukaryota; kingdom Metazoa; phylum Chordata; class Mammalia; order Primates; family Pitheciidae; genus Cheracebus; species Cheracebus regulus. The sequence goes on from CAUYQU010037095.1 coordinate 1,443, forward strand.
GCAGGGACATGAGTGAAACTGGAAACCATCATTCTCAGCAAACTGACAGAAGAACAGAAAATCAAACACCACATGTTCTCACTCATAAGTGGGTGTTGAACAATGAGAACACATGGACACAGGGAGGGGAACATCACACACTGGGGTCTAGAGGTGGGGGTCTAGAAGAGGAATAGCAGGGTGTGGGGGTATTGAGGAAGGATAGCATTAAGAGAAATACCTAATGTAGATGATGGGGCAATGGATGCAGCAAACCACCACCATGGCACATGTATACCTATGTAACAAACCTGCATGATCTGCACATGTGTAGAGTCCAGCCCTACAGGGTCCTGTGAGCCCCTCCCGGCTGGTGTGGAGATGAGAAATTGTAGAAATAAAAGACACAAGACACAGAGATAGAGAAAAGAGAGTCTGGGGCCTGGGGTCCACCGCTATCCAAATCTCGGAGACCAGCAGTGGCCCCGAATGCCTGGACGCTCTCACTTTTATTGAGTTGCAAATCTGGGGGCAGGGTAGGTAGGGCGACTGGGGGCAGGGTAGATAGGGCGTGGCAGTGATAGGTCAAGTACATCACTTGTCATTCAGGTAGGGACTCAGGAATTTCTGGCACCCGAAGTGAGGTAAGGAGCATAATGCATCAGCACATTTTCCATACTTATCAAGAAAGAACAAAAACATTAAGATTTATATTACTATTACTGATTATCTTTTCTAAGAAAAATGGAACCAGGTGCAGAAGCAGAGCATGAGAGTAGACATGGAACATGACCACTGAAGCACAGCATCTCATAGAGACAATTAAGCCCCCCAATGTCTGTGGGCCTACCTGACAGTCATCAGGCCTTACCACAAGAGCTTAGAGAAGCGGAGTTTTCTCCTAACTACTCCGGGGAAGGAGATGTCTCAGCTATTTTGGATGTCTCCTTTCCTAGCTGGCTAAACAGCAGGTACTTTCCCAGTGCTGGCGTTGCCGCACAGCCAAGGTGCCCTCCAGCAGCCCTTATGCGGGCGTGACAGAGGGCTTAAAGCATCTTGCCTTAGTGTCATTTATTTCACAATGTCACCCCAGGTTCACGCTTCCAACCTGAGAGGCATTAGTAAAATAATTAAGATCACTTATGAATAACTAAGATCACATATGAATAATAACGACTACAGTTATATTTCTAGTTACTTTCTTCTTCATGATTTATATGGAAATAGGCTGAGGCTTTTTGCTCCTTCCTCGGCACTTATGGGATCTCTCCCCTACACACATGTACCCCAGAACTTAAAGTATACTAAATAAAATTTTTTAATAAAAAATTTTAAAAACAGTTCACACATTAAAAAAAGAAAAGAAAATCAGAGGCCCTAGTTAATCAAGGAAAGTTTTGCTTTAAAAACATTAAGAAACAATCTTCCTAAGGTCTCTGCAACATTTTGTGGCCTATCACAGAACAGAGTCATCTTTAACTTCTACACCAAGGAAAATGTGGCTTTTGGATTCTTGGACAAAACCTATTGCATGGTCTCTTCATGTTCCCTTGCTGGGATCTGAAGATAAATGTGAATAAAGTAGATACAGTGGAAGTGAGTAGAAGAAACATCCTGAACAAAAAACACTTGGTTCCCTTGGCCAGCTACCCATATTCTCATCAAGGGAGAATTTGACCATAGGTAATATCACATCAGAGTGCAAACTCTGGACCAACTTGCACCTTTACTCATTCCTACCTTTAACACACACATAGCATAATATGTACAATTCTTATTCTGGGCATAGTTGATGGTAGGAAGGTTTTTATACATTTGAGATCCTATTTGGTGAGCATATGGTAACAACACAAGAAATGTGCCATCAGACTAATGTTCAACAGTTTACAAAGTTGGCCATAGCAACTCTTATGATCCTTTTGCACACGTCTCTTTGCCATGCAACATTGTCACCTCTTCCCATCAAGATATAGAGTCTATTTCTTTTTCCCTTTAATTTAGTCTGGCTCTGTGACTTGCCTAAAACCAACAGAAGGCTGCAGAAGGGACATCATATGACTTCAGAGTTTCAGCAGCAAAAGGCCTTTCAGCTTCTGAAAAGCTGTTGTTGCTGTGAGGTAGGAAGCCTGGCCAATTTCCGTGAGATTGGGAGACTACACCTGGTCAACAGGGAGAGCCAGCCTTCAGCCATGTGAGTGAGATCATCTAGACTCAGTTAAGCTGCCAGATGACTGAAGCCAGATAAGTGACCCCAGGGAAGACCAGCAAAAGAACCAACTGGCTGAGCCCAGCCCAAATTGCTAAGGCATAGCAATTTAGGAAAAGATAAATTCTTGTGTTTTAAATTAGGATTTCTTATGGAGAAATAGATAACTGATAAAGCTCCAAATCCTAATTGAGACAAGAAAATCAACATCTTTTATATTACCATGATACAAACTATTTTTTTAATAGTCATCATTAAAGCTTTACATGTCTAACTGCCCTTCCTCTACTACGAGGACTACTGTGCTGGTGCATTTACATGCATGCATACACACAAAGACACATTCTCCAGTTTCCCAACTAGTTACTCATATATTCCTTTGGGCTTTCATTTCTAAAGATTGCTATATTTCCAGCTCAGTCCATTTAACTAGCTTTATTCCCATATATCCAGCTCTTCCTGTCTGTGAAGAGTAGCTTACCATTACTTACTATGTGCCAGGAATTGTTTCTCAGTATCATTTTATCAGGCAGATGACCATTACTCTGCTCATTTTATATACAAGATAACTGAGGTACAGTAGATGGCCATTCTACCAATTTCATATTCCCTCATTTAAGTCAGCCTGCAAGAGGTTTTAAAGCAAATAACTATCTCTACCTTTCTTAAAATATGTCCTTCACTTGGTTTCCAACCATCACACTTTTCTGGTTTTCCTCTCGCCTGGATTTCTCATTCCCTTTGATGACTTTTCTTCAAGCTCATTTAACATTAGAATACCCTAAATTTTTACATTTGACCCTATTATTTTCTCTATCAATAACTACTGGACAGGTGACTTCATCTAGCCAACCATAACATTCAGAATCAATTGCAAAACAGAGATAGGAGTCAAAGGAAGAGATAAATATGTTACCCTTCTTACTTATTTTTAAAATATTTATATTGGAAAATATTGAGACATCTACTAACTCATACAAACACAAGAACATTTGGGCAACCACAGGCCTCCTGCAATGCAAATTAGTGTGTGAAAAACTCACAGCATGGAGGATTAAAAAATGTATATTCTCTGAAGGCAGCTATGCCCCTCCAGATACAAGAAAGTAAATGAACCATTAATACTGAGTTCTTTCTCCCAAGCTGACCAATCAGTTATGTTGATTCATCTCCCCTAGGAAAGAGTCAGTCCTGAGAAGTCACAATTGTAACACTGATGGAGGTCCCCTATAGAAACATAAATATTTGGAAATATGTGTTTCCCCTATAACAAATATTGTCTTTATCCTGTGACTTTCCATTATGTCTCCAGTCTCAATATCTTCCCTGAGCCTCAGAATTATATATCCACCTGTCTATTCAGTCTCTGCTTGAAAGCCTAAACAGCATTTCAAACTCAACATGTTAAAGAGGGTACTTTTCTTTCATTCTTTCTTTTTTCTTTTTTTTAACTATCTCTTTACTCCTGTTTAGTTTGGTAGGGTTGCCATAACAAAATAAGGCTGTGAAGCTTAAACAGCAGAATTTTTATCCTCTCACAGTTCCAGAGGCTGTGAGTCCAAGATCAAGGAGCCAGCAGTGTTGGCTTCGCCTGGTATCTTTCTCCTTGGATACCTTCTCACTATGTCCTCTCATGGCCTTTTCTCTGCACACACACATCTGGTGTCTCTCTCTTCTTATAAGGAATCAACCACATTGAATTAGAGACCCATCCTTATGATCTCATTTAACCTTAATTACCTCCTTAAAGCCCCTATCTCCAAATATAGTCACATTAGAGGTTAGAGCTTCAATACAGGAAATTAGGGGTAGGGCATAATTCAGTTCCTAAAAACCCCTCTCACAATCTTCCCTATTTTAGGGAATGGCACCTCTATTGACTAATTGCTTAGGCTAAACTTTAGGAATCATCTAAGATTCCTCCTTCCCCCATCTAGTCCATTAGGAAGTTATGTGGGAGATGGTGGGATAATTCTTCTTCCCCCCAACCAGTCCATTAGAAAGTTATGTGGGAGATGGTGGGATATGAAATTATCCCACCATCTCCACATGGACTCCAGGTTTTGCCATCTTGTTCTGCCTGCTCTACTGTAATAGCCTCCTAACTGGTTATACTGGTTCCTTTCCTGCCCTACTACAGTCTATTTCTCATACATCAACCAGAGTCATCCTGAAAGTAAATCAGATACCATTGCTCCCCTACTTTGCATTCTCTAGTGACTTTTCATTACACTTAGAATAAAACCCAACTCCAGTTTATAACCCACTTTCATCCACCCTTGCCCACATCACCATCCTTAGTACCTATCGCTCTTCCCCATCATTCACTCAACTCCAGTCACTTTGGCCACCTTGACTTTCTTCAAGCATGCAAAGCTCATTTCTGTGTCACAACCATTGCATGTGTTCATCCTTGTCCATCCACCTGAAACTCTCTGGAATTGTCTCCCCACTTTTCATTTCACTGATATCTCTACTCAAATATAACTTTCTTAATAGAGCTTTCCTAACTCTGTTTTAAACGTACCTCATGACTTTCAACTCCTTTACCCTCCTTTATTTACTTCAATGCATTTACATACAACTGCTTGAAATTACATTGTATTTTTATTTGATTGTTTATTGTCTAGTCTTCTCCACTAGTTTATAAGCATCCTGAGGCTTTTTGTTTATTGCTTTATCTGCAGCGCTAAGAAAGGTCCTTGAAACAAACTAGACCTAGACCCTCAACATATATGCACTGAATGAAAATAATCTATGCAATCTAAATCATTCTGATTTGGAAATCTGATCATGCTGCTTCTTGTGTTAAGCCCTCCAATGGCTTCTCGTTGCTCTGTGGATAGACTCAAAGCATTTAACATCGTGTACAAGACCTTCCTGCTTTTCAGTTTTACCTCTACTCTAGCTATTCCCACCATACAGCTGGAGCTCCAGCCCTCCCTAACCTTTATGAAGACTAGAACTGTGGTGCTTTGTCTTGTATCCCTGGATTCTAGCACAATGTCTGGCACAAAATGATGACAAAGCAACTGGCATTAAGTGGCAGGAATTACGCTATAAAACAGAGAGTGTACAGAGTCTTGATTTTACATTTCATTAGCTGGTTACTATGTCGACAAAACGGTGACAATAAAATCAGCCCTAGCTATTTCTCACAGGTGATTTAAAAATCAAATTTATATAAAAAATATTTATGGAGCACCTATGTGCTGGACATGTCCTATGTGCTGAGGGTACATTAATGAGTGAAATAGACAATGATTTCTGCATTCATGGAATATATATTCTAGTAAGTAAAAGGCTACATACACACACACACACACACACACACACACGCACCCCATAGGTAATAAGGGAATAGAACTAATTCAGGGAAGGAGACTGGGGAGTGCCTGGTGCAGTGCATATGCACATTTTATACTCAGTGGTCATGTTAGGCCTCATAGAGATGACAACATTTGAATAGAGACTCAAAGGGATTGAGGGAATGAACCATGTAGACATTTGGGGAAATAATATTCCAGTCAGAGGGAACGACAAATGCAAAAGCTCTGAGGCAAGAACATGTCTATAGTGTTCAAGATCATATATTCTGGGCCATAAAATAAATCTCAATAAAGTTAAAAGAATTCACACAATATAAAGTGTGCCATCAGATCACAACAGAATTAAATGAAGCTCAATTTAATAAATAAAAATAAACAGAAAGCATCCCTGGATAATCCTCAAATATTTGTAAACTAAATAATACACCTCTGAACACTTCATGAATCACAGAATAAATTAAAAGAGAATGAATGGAATGAAATTGAAAACATAAAATACTGAAATTTATAAGCTACATCTAAATTTATGAAACTAAAACACCCATATCAAAAAAGAAGAAAGGTTTGAAATTAACAACCTCAGCTTCTGCTGTAAGAAGTTAGAAAAAGAACAGAAAATAAAACCCAACCCAAGGAGAAGAAACAAAATGATAAAGATCAGAGTGGGAAACAATGAAATATAAAACAGAAAATGATAGAGAAAATCAATAAAATTAAAAACTTGTTGTTGAGAAAATCAAAACTGATACACCTGTCATAAGACAGATCAGAAAAATAGAAAGAGAAGACACCAACTACCCCTATCAGGAATGAGAGAAGTGACAGTACAGATTTGACCAATAAAGGAAAATAAGGAAACATTATGAACAACTTTATGCCAATAAACTTGACAACTTTGATGAAAATGTACACGTAACTTGAATAGTATGAGCTATCGATATGGCTTTTGACCCACGTCCCCAGTCCCCATCCAAATCTCAAGTTCAACTGTAATCTCCAATGTTGGAGGAAGGGCCTGGTGGGAGGTGATTGGGTCATGGGGCTGGGTCCTTCATGGACCCACGTTTTAGTGCTGTTCTTGTGACAGTGAGTGAGTTCTCATACATTCTGGTTGTTCAAAAGTGTGTAGCACCTCCCACTTCATTATTTCTTGCTGCTCCAGCCATGTGACCTGCCTGCTCCCTCTTCACCTTCCACCATGATTCTGTTTCCTGAGGCCTCTCCAGAAGCTGAGCAGATGCCAGTACCATAACTCCAGTAGAGCCTGTGGAACTATGAGCCAATTAAACCTTTTATTTATTTAAAAAAATTTAAAATTTATTTATAAACTACCCAGTCTCAGGTTTTCCTTTATAGCAACATGAGAACTGACTAATACGGTTATCATAGCACATTCAAGAAGGAACAAACAGATACTAAATAGCCCTGCACCTATTAAGAAAGTTAAGTTTATTTTTTAAATTCAATTTATAAAGAAGTATATGAATGAAAATACTTTTCATGAAGTAAATCCTAGGCCTGAATTATTTGATCAGTGCTAAAAAAATTATTTGATCAGTGCTAAAAAAATTGAATTATTCCATCAATGCTGAAAAAACACTTAAGCCATGATATAATACTCATTCTATGTGAACTCTTCTAGGAAATTGAAGAGGAGTGAATCCTCTTAGACCACAGTGCAATCAAATTAGAACTCAGAATTAAGAAACGAACTTAGAACTGCACAGCTTCACGGAAACTGAACAATTGGCTCCTGAATGTCAACCGGATAAACAATGAAATGAAGGCAGAAATAAAGTTGTTCTTTGAAACCAATGAGAACGAAGACACATCATACCAGAATCTCTGGGACACATTTAAAGCAGTGTCTAGAGGGATATTTATAACAATAAATGCCCATATGAGAAGCAAGGAAAGACCTGGTAATCGACACCCTATCATCAAAATTGAAAGAGCTAGAGGAACAAGATAAAAAAAACTCAAAGGCTAGCAGAAGACAAGAAACAACTAAGATCAGAGCAGAACTGAAGGAGATAGAGACACAAAAAACCCTTCAAAAAAATCAATAAATCCAGGAACTGGTTTTTGGAAAAGATCAACAAAATAGATCACTAGCCAGATTAATAAAAAAGAAAAGGAAGAAGAATCAAATAGATGCAGTAAAAAACGATAAAGAGGATATCACCACTGAGTCCACAGAAATACAAACTACAATCAGAGATTACTACAAACAACTCTATGCACATAAACCAGTAAACTTGGAAGAAATGGATAAATTCCTGGACACTTGCACCCTCCCAAGCCTAAACCAGGAAGAAGTTGAAACCCTCAATAGACCAATAACAAGGGCTGAAGTTGAGGCAGCAATTAATAGCCTACCAACCAAAAAAACCCCAGGTCCAGATGAGTTCACAGCTGAATTCTACCAGACATACATAGAGGAGCTGGTACTACTCCTTCTGAAACTATTCCAAACAATATAAAAAGAGGGAATCCTTCCCCAATCATTTTATGAGACCAACATCATCCTGATACCAAAACCCTGCAGAGACTCAACAAAAAAAGAAAACTTCAGGCCAATATCCATGATGAACATAGATGCAAAAATCTTCAATAAAAAACTGGCAAACCGATTGCAACAACACATCAAAAAGCTTATCCATCACGATCAAGTAGGCTTCATCCCGGGGATGCAAGGCTGGTTCAACATACTCAAGTCTATAAACATAATTCACCACATAAATAGAAACAAAAACAAAAACCACATGATCATCTCAGTTGATGCAGAGAAGGCCTTCAACAAAATGCAATAGCCCTTTATGCTAAAAGCTCTCAATAAACTAGGTATCAAAGGAACTTATCTCAAAATAATAAAAGCTATTTATGACAAACCTACAGCCAATATCATACAGAATGGGCAAAAACTGGAAGCATTCCCTTTGAAATCCAGCACTAGACAAGGACGCCCTATCTCACCACTCTTATTCAATATAGTATTGGAAGTTCTAGCCAGAGCAGTTAGGCAAGAAAAAAAAAAAATAAAGGTATTAAGTTAGGAAAAGAGGAAATCAAATTGTCTCTATATGCAGATGACATGACTGTATATTTGGAAGACCTTATCATCTCAGCCCAAGATCTCCTTAAACTGATGAGCAACTTCAGCAAAGTCTCAGGATACAAAATCAGTGTGCAGAAATCACAAGCATTTCTATACACCAGTAACAGACTAACAGCCAAATCATGAGCAAACTCTCATTCACAAATGCTATAAAGAGAATAAAATACCTAGGAATATAACTAACAAGGGATATGAAGGACCTCTTCAAGGAGAACTACAAACCACTGCTCAAGGAAATAAGAGAGGACACAAACATATGGAAAAACATTCCATGCTCATGGTTAGGAAGAATCAATATCATGAAAATGGCCATACTCCCTAAAGTAATTGATGGATTCAGCGCTATCCCCATCAAGCTACCAATGACCTTCACAGAACTGGAAAAAACCACCTTAAACTTCATATGGAACCGAAAGACAGCTCGCATAGCCAAGACAATTCTAAGCAAAAAGAACAAAAGTTAGAGGTATCACGCTACCTGATTTCAAAGTATACTACAAAGCTACAGTAATCAAAACAACATGGTACTGGTACCAAAACAGATATAGACCAATGGAACAGAACAGAGGCCCTGGAGGCAACGCCACACATCTACAACCATCTGATCTTTGACAGACCTGAGAAAAACAAGCAATGGGGAAAGGATTTCCTGTTTAATAAATGGTTTTGGGAAAACTGGCTAGCCATGTGCAGGAAGCAGAAACTGGACCGCTTCCTGACACCTTACAGTAAAATTAACTCCAGATCCTAGAAGAAAACCTAGGCAAAACCATTCAGGACATAGGCATAGGCAAGGACTTCATGACTAAAACACCAAAACCATTGGCAACAAAAGCCAAAATAGACAAATGGGACCTAATTGAACTCCAGGGCTTCTGTACAGCCAAAGAAACAATCATTAGAGTGAACCGGAAACCAACAGAATGGGAAAACATCTTTGCAATCTACCCATCTGACAAAGGGCTAATATCTAGAATCGACGAAGAACTAAAACAGATTTACAAGAAAAAAACAAACCCATTCAAAAGTGGGCAGAGGATATGAAAAGACACTTTAAAAATGAAGGCATACATGAGGCCAAAAAACTTATGAAAGAATGCTCATCACTGATTATTAGAGAAATGCAAATCAAAACTACATTGAGACACCACCTCACGCCAGTCAGAATGGTGATCATTAAAAAAATCTGGAGACAACAGATGCTGGAGAGGATGTGAAGAAATAGGAACACTTTTACACTGTTGGTGGGTGTGTAAACTCGTTCAACCATTGTGGAAGACAGTGTGGTGATTCCTCAAGGACCTAGAAATAGAAATTCCATTTGACCCAGCAACTCCATTACTGGATATATACCCAAAGGATTATAAATCATTCTATTATAAAGACACATGCACATGTATGTTCATTGTGGCACAGTTTACAATAGCAAAGACCTGGAACCGACCCAAATGCCCATCGATGATAGACTGGACAAGGAAAATGTGGCACATATACACCATGGAATACTATGCAGCCATAAAAAATGATGAGTTTGTGTCCTTTGTAGGGACATGGATGAATCTGGAAACTGTCATTCTCAGCAAATTGACACAAGAACAGAAAATCAAACCATATGTTCTCACTCATAGGTGGGTGTTGAACAATGAGAACACATGGACACAGGGAGGGGAGCATCACACACTGGGGTCTGTTGTGGGGGGCCAAGGGAGGGACAGCAGGGGTGGGGTGGGGAGGTCTGGGAGGGATAACATGGGTAGAAATGCCAGATGTAGGTGATGTGGGGGATGGAGGCAGCAAACCACATTGCCATGTGTGTACCTATGCAACAATCCTGCATGATCTGCACATGTACCCCAGAACCTAAAGTACAATTAAAAAAAAAAGCCACCTCTACTTTTACAAGGAAGTTTAAAAAAAAAAGTATGCTGTTTTCTTTCATTGTACTTTAGGAGCTACCCAATTCCTATTCTGATTAACCATTTAATTTCAAAATAATATTTTAATAGATTTTTTCCTATTTAGGTCACAGTTTTGAAATCCAACAAAGGAATTCTGAGTTCCTAGAACAGTATTTTGTGGGTCACATTTAAATTTGTGGTAAGATTATTGGTACTGTTTTAGTTCATATTCTTGTTTAGAAATTCAGGATTAATTAAAATGTGATCCTCTTTGAGGCTTGGAGTTAGGAAGTCACCACTAAGGTACTTATAATGAATATCTGTGTTTTTAAGTATAATTACAGAGGAGTCAGACTACAGATGTGTAATAAGGGTAATTAGTACCTTGCTTGAGTTAATTGATTAACTGTGATGTTTGGTCCTAAAGTAATTGGTGCTATGTCATCTGTGAAGGTCATGCCTGTTTTCTTATATGTACAAGGTAATGAAAATGTAATAAAAATATACTGAAGCCTCAAGAATTAATAATTGCAGTGGGAGATCAGGCTGAGTTACAGACATTTAAGTATAGTACTGCTGCATTTTTTATTTTATTTTTATTTTTATTATTTTTAGAAAATCAGAAAAGGAGAAAGAAAAAAAGAAACAGCAAAAGAAAGAAAAAAAAGAATGAAAGAAAGAGGACGAGAAAGAGGGAGAGAGAATGGGATTCTTGTTTTATTGCCCAGGCTAGAATGCAGTCTAAAAATGGGTATTTAAAACCTCTTTTATGCCAATAATTGTGCTTAACAATGGAGACAGGAAGGAATAGGGGATGAAAATAACAA
>CAUYQU010037096.1:0-15419 GCA_963574635.1 Cheracebus regulus
TTCTCATTCATAGGCGGGTGTTGAACAATGAGAACACATGGACACAGGGAGGGGAGCACTACACACTAGGGTCTTTTGGGGGGAAATAGGGGAGGGACAGTGGGGGGGTGGGGAGTTGGGGAAAGATAGCATGGGAAGAAATGCCAGATATAGGTGAAGGGGAGGAAGGCAACAAATCACACTGCCACGTGTGTACCTATGCAACAATATTGCATGTTCTTCACATGTACCCCAAAACCTAAAATGCAATAAAAAATAAAAAATTCAAGAAAAATGTTTACTATAAACCGTTTCTGATAAATATATGCAGAAGGAAAATATTAGAATTTTAGACACTGTCTGCTGAGGTCCTCAAAATCTGTCTATGTAGATTGAATAAAGCTCTAAATTTTTCATGCCCCTCTAATACAGGTATATATCTATATAATTGTCATGGCTTCATAGTGAGTAGAGTTTAATTTTTGAAATATACAATTAATTAGTTATTAAGATATAGCCTCTTTGCTTTAAGCCTGGCCAGTTGATTTATTTTGACAATATGATGTTAGCATATTTGAATTAGCCAAATCTCTCTAGTCTGGACTGAAGGCAACTAAAAGTGTTCAAGATAGAAAAGCTTTTACATATTTGGGTTTGTCTTTTTGAATTCTTGTCTTAGCCATAAGAAAATTATGACTAAAATAGCTGTTGTTCTATTGAGAATAAAAGTGGCATTGTGCAGACATGCATCTAACCTAAAACTTGAAGCCAAATTTAGTCTAGATTATCTGAGTTGCAGATAACTCACATTGCATGGACTAGAAAGTATGCTATTGTTGTAAGAAACTGAAGTTTGGGGTGGTTAGTTATGCAGCATCATTGTCACGGTTGTCAACAAAAAAAACCAAAAAACTAAAATTGATGGCAGTAATTTTGGAACTGGGAAGCAGGTGGCAAGGGAACTATAATAGGAGGTTAGAAAAATAGTGAGAAAAGTCATAAAAAGTGGGGAAAATGTCAATCTATGCTATACAGTGACTAAATATTTGGTAAAAATGTCATCCATGATAACAGACAGGACAGAAAATATATCTAATGAACTTGTCATGTTGATTGAGGAGATTTTGAGGCCGACTGCTGTAATCCCAAGGTGGCTTCTGAAAGCTGTATTTGATTCTATAAGACATGAAAGTTCTATAAGACAGGAAATAAATGGCCAGGGTCAGAGTAGAATTGAGATAGCATATGAAGAGCCCAGAAATGCATGAATTTGTAAAACTGTCAAGTTAAATTGTTTTTTACCTTATTAAATATATTGTTATTATGATATAGCCTTAGGGGAAAGAATTATTCTTTGGTACTTCCAAAAAGATATGGTCCTAGAGTATGACAAATAAGCATGTAATTCTAATACCATTTTCAAGGCCTTTGAAAGGATTAGATGAACATCTTGTAGATCTTTTCAGCTAGAAAAAAGGGAAGAACTTCTAGGAGATTGAAAGGTGTGATCCTTTAGATATCTGATAAACTCAGGGAACCTATAGTTTCAGTTAAAATGAGACATATGTTTCAGAAGTAATTGTGGTTGTAGCTTTTGGAATATGTCTTTAAATATAATCAAATATATTGAAAATTTACAATTTTTGAGAATGTTGTATTAGCTAAATCTCTCTAGTCTGGACTGAAGCCATCTGAAAGTATTCAAGTTATAAAAAAAATCTTTGAGCTTGCTACTCTCTTCAGGCAGAAAGTACACTTAGAATCTTCTGCCCTGAAGTAAAGTACATTCTTCAATATGTTTTCACAACATGAGACTTTTAGGAAAAAAAAAAAAAAGACTTAGGTGACAGAAAGGAGCTGTGGAGAGCAATGGACCAGAGAAGCATTCCCAGAAATCAGACACATAGCCTAATCAAAAGAAAACAACAACAACAACAACAAAAAAATACTGCCTATCCCCAGAATAGGAGGACTTGGCAATATTGTCTAGGAGGTTCTATACACTGCTGACTGATGTGTGCATTCTATTATTACTCTTTCTGAATGGGAATGTTTATTATGTTCTACCCTGTTCTGCCATTATACTTTGCATTCTGGTGGACTTTGAATCAGTTCATAGTTTTCTAGATCACAAAAAAACTGCACGTAGACATGTTGTAGGTCCGCTGGTCCTAGACCTTGAGTCTTCTGCCATGACTGAATGAGACTTTTAGGGGTCTTTGGATAAGAATGAGTACATTTTTCACGTGGGTAATTTTGACCAACAAAAAAAAAATGTGGAAAATTGAATCATTATTCTTAATTGTTAACTACTCTGCAGTAATGGCATACATCCACATTCCTGTCATGATGGAAGCACTGTATTACTCAACTCTTGCTTTGGGTTTGATCTCATGACTGGATTTGACCAAAAAATGTTAATGAATGTGATACCAGAACCTAGAAAAAAATGAATAAATTCTTAGAGACATACAACCTACAAAAAATGAATCAAAACAAAATAGAAATCTTGAAAAGACCAACAACAAATAAGGAGATAGAATAAGTAATCAAAATCTTTAACAAAGAAAAGTCCAAGACTTAAAGAATTCACAGGTGAATTCCACCAAACATTTAAAGAATAATTATTGTTAATTCTTCTTAAACTCTTCCAAAGTAATAGAATGAGGGAGAACACTTCCAAACTCTTTTTATGAAGAAAATATCACCATGATACAAAGACAAGGCAAAGACACCACAAAGAAAAAAACAAAACTATAAGCCAATATCCTTGATGAACATGGATGCAATATTTTCAACAAAATACTAACAAACTGAATTCAATAGCATACTACAAGAATCCTTCACTATGATCAAGTAGGATTTATCCCTGAGATGGAAGGATGATAGCTCATTAGCACATTAATAAATGATTAATTATTTTAACAGAATGAAAGATAAATACCATATAATCATCCCAATATATGCTAAACAAGCATTTTACAAAATTCAGTATTTTTTCAAGGTAAAAATTCTCAACATACTACATAGAGAAGAAATACATTTCAACATAATGAAGACTATATATGATGAACTCACAGCTAGCATCATACTCAATAGTGAAAAAGTGAAAACTTTTGTCTAAGATTTGGAAAAAGACATCTTCGTGGTGTCTTTGCCTGGTTTCACTCTCATCACTTCTATGTAATATACTACTGGAAAGCTTACCTAGAACAATTAGGTAAGAAAAATGAATAAGCAGCATTTAAATTGGAAAGGAAGAAGTACAGTTGACTCTGTTTATAACTGACAAATCTTATATGAAGGCAATCCTAAAGACATCATCAGAAAACTGTCAGTACTAAAAGCATTCAGTAAAGTTGCAGGATACAAAATCAGGAAGCATACACAAATCTGTAGTGTTTTTATACTAATAAGATAGAAACTATATGAAAAAGAAAATGTGAAAAATCTCATTTATAATATAAAAATAAGACACATATTTAGGAGTTAATACAACAAAAAAGTGGTGAAATATCTATATACTGAAAACTATAAAACAGTGATGCAAGCAATGAAGACACATACAAATGAAAAGATAACCCATGTTCATGAATTGGAAGTATTACTGTTGTTACAATGTCCATACCACCTAAATTGACCTATGTATTCGAGGCAATTCTTATAAAAATTCCAGTGACATTGTTCACAGTGTTAGAAAACACAATCATAAAATATGTATGGAGCCACAAAAACTCTGAGTAGCCAAAGCAATTTTGAGCAAAAGAATAAAACTAGAGACATCACTCTACATGAGATCAAAGGATGTTACAAAGTTATAGTAATCATAACAGCACGATGCTTGCATAAAAACAGACATAGAGACCAATGGAGCATAAAAGAGAGCTAAGAAAAAAAATCCACAAATTTGTGGCCAGTTGATTTACAGTGATGCCAAGAACATACCTCAGGAAAAGACAATCTCTTCAATAAATGGTGTTGGACAACCAGATATACGTATGTAGAATAATGAAATCATACTCTTATTCTAAGCCATACATAAAAATCCATGTCAAATGTATAAAAAACTTAAGTATAAAACTAAAAACTGTAAAACTATTAGAAAGAAATGTAAGGCAAAGATTGATAAAGCCATACATAAAAATCCACATCAAATGTATAAAAAACTTAAGTATAAAATTAAAAACTGTAAAACTATTAGAAAGAAGTATAAGGCAAAGATTGATATTGATTTGGGCAATAAATTTTGGTTATGACTCCAAAAACACAAGCATCAGAAGCAACAACAGACAAATAGGATTGCATCAAACTAAAGAGCTTCTGCACGGCAAAGGAAACAATAAACAGAATGAAGAGACAATCTACAGAATGGTAGAAAATATTTGCAAATCATGTATTCAATAAGGGGTTAATATCCAAAATATATAAGAACCGTAATCAGCTCAGTGACAATAAAATAAATAATTAAATTATAATTTGGACAAAGGACCAGAATAGATATTTTTCAAAACAAGATCTACAAATGTCCAACAGATATCTGAAAAAAATGTTCAACATTACTAATCACCAGGGAAAAGCAAATCAAAAACACAATGAACTACCACTTTACACCTGTTAAAATGGCTTTTAAGAAAAATACAAATGATACCTAGTATTAGAGAGGATATAGAGAAAAGGGAACCCTTGTATACTGTTGGTGGGAATGTAAATTGGTAGCCATTATGAAAATTAGTATGGAGAATCCTGAGAAACATAAAACTAGAATGACTTTATGATCAGCAATTCCACTTCTGGGTATGTATCCAAAGAAAATAAAATTAGTATCTTCAAGTGATATCTATACCCCTATATTCATGGCAGGGTTATTTACAATAATCAAGATGTGGGATCAATATATGTGTCCATCAGTGGATCAATGGATAAAGAAAACGTGGTATATGTACATATAAATATGGGTGTGTGTGCAGAGCCTGTGTGTGTATACATGATGGAATATACTTCAGCCTTTAAAAAGAAAGAAGTCCTATCATTTGCAACAACATGGATGAAGGAGGACATTATGCTAAGTAAAACAAGTCAGGCATAGACAAATACGATATTCTCTTCTATGAAGAATCACAAAAGTCAAACCATAGAGGCAGAGAGTAGAATGGTAGTTGCCAGGAGGTGGGGGCGGGGGGGAATAAAGGGTTATTGGACAGATTATACAAAGATTCATTGAGACAGGATGAATATATTCTGAAGATCTGTTGTACAGCCTAGTAACTATAGTTAATTATAAGATACTGTATTTTTTAAAACTGTTGAGAGTAAATGTTAAATGTTCTTACCATAAAAAATAACAAGTATGTGAGGTGATGAGTAAGTTAAGTAACTCGATTTAATTATTTCACAATGTTTACCTACCTGTATCAAAATATCACATCATATGCTGTAAATATAAACAATTTTGTTTGTCAATTATAACTCAATATAGTTGCGAGGAAGTAAAAATAAGTTGAAAAATAAATGAAGCTGAAAAATATATTTATATTATAATTAATAAGCAGGATGGATAAGGAGATGAGACTATTTTATTATTTGAATTCTTTTTCTGTGAACCTGAATTACTTTCAAGAGGCAATAGAGGGTGAGGCACGGTGGCTCACACCTGTAATTCCAGCACTTTTGGGGGCCTAAACCAGGAGTTTGAGCCTGACTCAATGGTGACAACCTGTCTCTACTAAAAATATGAAAATTAGCTCTATGTATTGCAGTGAGCCAAGATCATGTCACAGCACTCCAGCCTGGGTGACAGAGTCTAGAGGTAGATGATCATCAGTTTGTGATTTCATAATTTACTATTTTTATAGCTTTGAACAAATCATTTGATCTCTTTAGTCCTCAGTTTATCAGTAAAATAGTAATAATAATAAATAATCATAATAGAAACCTCAGATGGTTTATAGTATATTATATTGAGGTTAGAATTATACTATCCAATGCCAGACATAGTGACTCATACATGTAATCCCGGTACTTTAGGATGCTGAGGCAGGAGGGTCACCTGAGGTCAGGGGTTCAAAACCAGCTTGGCCAGCATGCTGAAAGCCCCTCTCTACTAAAAACAAAAAATAGCTGGGCATGGTGGCACATGCCTATAATCCCAGCTACCCGGGAGGGAGAGGTGGGAGAATTGCTTGAACCCAGGAGATGGAGGCTGCAGTGAGCTGAGATGGTGCCATCCATTGCACTCCACCCTTGGTAAGAAGAACGAAACTCCATCTCCAAAAAAAAAAAGAATTACATTATCCAAAAATGAAAGGGTACACTGAGATTCAATAAATGTCTATTGCTATTATTATTTGTATAATTATCTTCACTGTTTTTAAAAATATTTATAAAGTTTATATATATCTAGATTTAAGAGCACAATTTTTATGTTTTGACAAATGTACACAAAGCTACCACAATTAAAAACAAAATATTTGCATTACCACCAAGAAGTTTGCTCCTACCCTTTTCTGTCAATCCCTATAGGGATATGCTATTCTAATATACAATATTCTATTACAGGCATATGTTTTCTAAATTCTACTATTGAAGGGTTTGCTGATTCTTCAACTTTGTATAATGTATTCTTTTGTTTCTTTCTTTCTCAATATATATTTCAGATCCATATATACATATTTGCATATAACTGTAGTTTTGCTTTTTTCCTTTTACATAATTATTACCCAATAATTATTACCCAATATTTTCATTATTTTATTAATAAACATTTGTGTTATTTCCATTTTGGAGCCATTATGAAACACACTATAAGCATATTATATACACAGCTTTTGTGGACATGCATTTTCATTTCCTTTTCATTACTCAATAGTGGAGTAGAATTGCTGCACACTTTATGGGAATGTTTCAAAAATTGCTTATAACATTACCTGGTTCCTGATCTTAGATTGAGATATTTGAGCCTTCAAGGATTGAGTATAATGTTGTAAGTCTTTCAGATGACTTTGATCAGATTGTAGAAATTTTCTTTAAATTTTGTTTCCCAAGACTTTCAATTCTAAAAAAAAATTAAATGAGTACTGAATTTTTGAAATGGAGTTTCTGTATCTATTAAATTTATCATATATTTTACTGCTTTATTTTGTTAATATGCTGAAATATAATTGATTTCTGGATGTTTAGTCAGCCTTGTATTTTCAGTAAAATTCTGTTCAGTCATGATGTTATCCTTTTTATATACTGATGATTATAATTTACTAAAATTTTGCTAAGGATTTTCACCTCTGAATTCATTGGGGATATCTGTAGTGTCTTTGGTTGTGGTATTTTTAGGTTTGGTATCAGCATAAAACTGTCATCATGATATGAGTTGGGAAATGCTGCCTCCCCTTCTGCTTTCTGTAAAAATGTCTATATTGTTATGACGATTGTTTTCTTAAATGCCTAATATAATTCACCAATAAAGTGACCTAATGGTCTAGGTTTTATTTCAGGATGCCTTTTAATTACAAATTTAATTACTTCGATAGATGTAGAACTATTCAGATTTTTCTGTATTTTCTCATGCCATATTCAGTAATTTGAATCCTTCCAGAAACTTTAATTTTACCTACATTATCAAAAAAATTTTGGCATAAGTTTGATCATGATGATCCTTTATTATCATTTGATGTCTATAACGCTTCTAATTATGTACCCTCTTTTATTCAAAATTTTACTAATTTATATCTTTCTGCTTTCTTTCCTGATTATGTGAACTAAATGTTCATCAACTGTATTGCTCTTTTTAATGGAGAAGCTTTTGGTTTAATTGAATTTTCCACTATTTTTCTAGATTTCTTTTGTTGTTTGTTTCTGCTCTTAATTATATTGTTTTCTCATTTCTGCTTACATTTGCTCTGCTTTTTATTGTGAAACATAAGGTATAAGTGCATATTTTTTATTTTAGACATTCCATCTAGCATATGAATTTAAAGTTACAAATTTCTTTCTAAACTTTGCATTAGCTTTATTTCACAAATTTGATATACATCATTTTCATTATTTGCTGAAAAAACTTTATTAATTTCCTTTGTAATTTTTGACCCATCAGTTGTTTTCAAAGTATATTGCTTATTTTTTAAATATTGGTGGATTTTCTAGGCAGTCTATTCTTATTAATTCTAATTTAATTTCACTGTGGTCAGTGAATATATCATATTGTAAAATTTTAGTCTTTTGAAATATATTAAGACTTTTGATGACCCAGCATACAATTTATTTTTGTGAATCATATCTTTCTGAACAAAATATTTATCATAGAATTTCTGTGTGCAATGGTCTCAAACTGTCAACTAATTCAAGTTATTTTCATTTTCTGTATTTTTAACTGTTTCAGTATACTCTGATTCATTACTGAGAAAGAAATGTAGAAATCTCAAATTATAATTATAAGTTTATGTTTCCTCTTAGACTTGACAGGTTTGATCTATTTTATCTATTTGAAGCTCTGTAATTAGGTGCGTAAACATTTTAGATTATTAACTCTTCATGAATTTATTTCTAATCCCCTTATTAAGTTTTTTATTGAACTCTGTTGATATTTCTCATCCTAAACCCAACTTTCTCTAATATTTATATATGCATTCCAACTTTCTCTAAAAAATAATTCTTTTTATACAGTTGAGGTGTCACCATGTTGCTCAGGCTAATCTCAATCTGGGCACAAGCAGTCCTCCCACCTTGGCCTCCCAAAATGCTGGTATTATAGGTGTGAGGCACCGTGCCTGGAACACTCCAACTTTCTTATGACTATTATTCTTTATGGTATATATTTCTTTATATTTTTCTGTCAATTCATCTGTATTTTTATTAATATGCATTTTCTGTAGAAAATATGTATTTAGGTCTTCTCATTTCCTCTGACAATTTCTTCTTTTGATTGGAATGTTTACACTATTGACAATATAACTGAAATAATGTCACTGGTTTACACTATTGACAATTAATATAACTGAAATAATGTAACTGGTTTCTTTTTATTCAATCTCGTCTTTCTTTTTTTCTCTTTTCCACCATTTTAAAATTAAGTAGGTGGTTTTTAAAATTCCATTTTATTTCCAGTTTTAACTTATAAGCTATATCTCTTTGCTACTTTTTATGGTGCTAAGTTCTTAAAGTGGCATCTAGAGAGATCGTTGTGATGAGAGATATATGTATTCTTCTCAGATTTGAGAACCTTACTCAAACTCAGGGAATTTAAAGCTAAAGGAAGTTATAATATTTAATGAGGAGCAAGTTTTCATTTTCACTGGCTTAGGAGGACCTCTCAATGACATATATTAAAGATATTGGCTACCAAGTGAAATAAATATAGGTAAGAAATTTAGGACCTGGCAGGGAAACAAACAAATGATAATAGCAACAACAACAGTAACAGCAAAACTGGACAGATGCTGGTTATCCTTTTAAGTTCCCTAACAGCATATATTAAATACTTGAAAGGTGCTCCCAGGGAAATTGTCCGTGGCCAAATAATTCTCAAAAAACATCAGTGATGTGTCCCTGTCATATGTTACAACTTATGACTCATCAAAACTTTTCATTGTACCCAGCAACTGTTTCCCCAGCTGAGGAGCCACAGCATGAAGGCAATAGACACTTGAACATTAGGGTTTCACCAGACAGAAATAGGGAAGAGTGAGAAGGTAAAACTGCTAAAAACTTAAGACTTGGATTATATTTTGAATATCCATCTCTCTCTCTCTGTCTCGCTGTCTCTCTCTCCTTGGTCAAATCTCACATGCAATTCAGAATTGCAGCATTAGGAACTTGAAGAGTGACACAAGTTTCATTTCTGGTATTAGACATTTTTATGATTATTTAACTCTTTCTGGTGAGAATTGCTTTTGATTAATTACTTTATGTCCTAGATGAAGGAGTGTTGAAAAAAAAATACCCTGAAGATAAATATTTATCCCCACTGACATAACACACATTAACCAAGATCCTTTTTCCAGGATGTAAGCCTTATTCTTTAATTTAAACTTCAAATAGAGAAAGAAAAAGGCCTGTAGTTTTCTTTTTTAGCTGTGTCTCTGCCGGGTTTTGGTATTAGGATGATGTTGGTCTCAGGAAGAGTTAGGGAGGATTCCCCCTTTTTATTGTTTAGAAGAGTTTCAACAGGAATGGAACCAGCTCCTCTGTATACATCTGGTAGATTTTGGCTGTGAACCCAGCTGGCCCTGGACTTTTTTTGGTTGGTAGGCTATTAATTGCTGCCTCGACTTCAGACCTTGTTTTTGGTCTATTCAGGGTTTCAACTTCTTCCTTGTTTAGTCTTGGGAGTGTGCAAGTGTCCAGGAATTTATCCATGTCTTCCAGATTTACTGGCTATGTGCATAGAGCTGTTTGTAGTAATCTCTGATGGTAGTTTATATTTCTGAGAAATCAGTGGTGATCTCCCCCTTTTTTGTTTTTTATATTGCATCCATTTGCTTCTTCTCTCTTTTCTTTTTTAGTAGTCTAGCTAGCAGTCTGTCTATTTTGTTGATCTTTTCAAAAAAACAGCTCCTGGATTTATTGATTTTTGAAGGATTTTTTGTGTCTCTATCTCCTTCAGTTCTGCTCTGATCTTAGTTATTTCTTGTCTTCTGCTTGCTTTTGTTTTTTTGATTTTGCTCCTCTAGCTCTTTCAATTTTGATGATAGAGTGTTGATTTTAGATCTTTCCTTGTTTCTCATGTGGGCATTTATTACTATCAATTTCCCTCTAGACACTGCTTTAAATGTGTCCCATAGATTCTGATATGTTGTATCTTCATTCTTGCTGGTTTCAAAGAACATTTTTATTTCTGCCTTCATTTTATTGTTTATCTATTCATCATTCAGGAGCAAGTTGTTCAGTTTCCATTAAGTTGTCAGTTTTGAGTTAGCTTCTTAATCCTGAGATCTAATTTGATTGCACTGTGGTCTGAGAGACTGTTTGTTATGATTTCCATTCTTTTGCATTTGCTGAGGAGTGATTTACTTCCAATTATGTGGTCAAATTTAGAGCAGGTGTGATGTGGTGCTGAGACGAATGTATATTCTGTGGATTTGGGATGGAGTGTTCTGTAAATGTCTATTAAGTCTGCTTGGTACAGATCTGTGTTCAAGTCCTGGATATCGTTGTTGACTTTCTGTCTCATTGATCTGTCCAATATTGTCAGTGGCATGTTAAAGTCTCCCACTATTATTGTGTGGGAGTCTAAATCTCTTTGAAGGTTGTTAAGAACTTGCTTTATGAATCCAGGTGCTCCTGTATTGGATACCTATATATTTAGGATAGTTAGCTCTTCTTGTTGCATCGATCCTTTTACCATTATGTAATGCCCTTCTTTGTCTCTTTTTATCTTTGTTGGTTTAAAGTCCATTTTATAAGATACTAGGATTGCTGCCCCTGCTTTTTTTGCTCTCCATTTGCTTGGTAAATCTTCTTCCATCCCTTTATTTTGAGTCTATGTGAATTTTTGCATGTGAGATGGGTCTCCTAAATACAGCACACTGATGGGTCTTGACTTTTTATCCAGTTTTCCAGTCTGTGTCTTTGGATTGGGGCATTTAGGCCACTTACATTCAACATTAATTTTGTTATATTTGAATTTGATGCTGCCATTTTGTTACTGGCTGGTTGTTTTGCCCATTAGTTGATGTGGTTTCTTCATTGTGTCATTGTTCTTTACCATTTGGCACGTTTTTGCAGTGGCTGGTACTGGTTTCATGTTTAGTACTTCCTCCAGGAGCACTTGTAAGGCAGGTCTTGTAGCGATGAAATCTCTCAGCAATTGCTTCTCCATAAAGGATTTTATTTCTCCTTCACTTATGAGGCTTAGTTTGGCCAGATATGAAATTCTAGGTTGAAAGTTCTTTTCTTTAAGGATGTTGAATGTTGGCTCCCACTCTCTTCTGGCTTGTAGGGTTTCTGCTGAGAGATCCGCTGTGAGTCTGATGGGCTTCCCTTTGTGGGTAACTCGACCTCTCTCTCTGGCTGCCCTTAGGATTTTTTCCTTCGTTTCAACCCTGGTGAATCTGACAATTATGTGCCTTGGGGTTGCTTTTCTTGAGGAATAGCTTTGTGGTGTTTTCTGTATTTCCTGGATTTGAATGTTGGCCTGCCTTGTTAGGTTGGGAAAGTTCTCTTGGATAATATCTTGAAGAGTGTTTTCCAACTTGGATTCAATCTCCCTGTCATATTCAGGTATGCCAGTCAAGCATAGATTAGGTCTTTTCACATAATCACATTGTTCTTGGAGGCTTTGCTCATTTCTTTTCACTCTTTTTTCTCTAATCTTGCCTTCTCATTTTATTTCATTGATTTGATCTTCTATCTCTGACATCCTTTCTTCTGCTTGATCAATACAGCTGTTGAAACTTGTGTATACCTCACAAAGTTCTCGTGCTGTGTTTTTCAGCTCCATCAAGTTGTTTATGTTCTTCTCTAAGCTGGTTATTCTAGTTAGCATTTCGTCTAACCTTTTCTCAAGGTTCTTAGTTTCTTTGCATTGGGTTATAACATGGTCTTTTAGCTCAGAGAAGTTTATTACCCACCTTCTGAAGCCTGCTTCTGTCAATTTGTCAGATTCATTCTCTTTTTTTGTTCCCTTGATGGTGAGGAGTTGTGATCCCTGGGAAAAGAAGAGGTGTTCTGGTCTTTGGTGGTTTCATAGTGTTTGTGCTGTTTTTTTTTTTTTTTCCGTCTTCATGGATTTATCTCCCTTTGATCTTTGAAGTTGGTGATTTCAGGAGTCTCCTCTGAGTGAACCTTTTTTTTGGTTGAGGTTGGAGCTGTATCTTTTTTTGGCCTATAGAGGGCGTTGCTGGGCTCTCTCGGGTTCAGCCTGGTTGCTGGGTGGGTGGTCCTTTCCTGGAGTTTGTTTGCAGGTGAGATTGGCCTCACCTTCCCCATGGCATCTCTCCCAGAGCTCGATCTTCCTGGTTGGGGTCAAACTGGTGTATTTGCTGCCAAGCTCTCTAGAGGAGGCTTCGGTCTGAGTTCTGTGGAGGTGGGGCCTGCCCAGCCTTATGGTCTATTTCCCTGCTTTCAACTCTGCCTCCCTCTGTGAGAGGGTCCGTCCACTGGCGTTAGTCCAAACTTCCGCCTACGTCCCTGCAACAACTTGCCGAGCCCGGTGGGAGCTGTTGCTCAGATTTGCATCAACAACCCATGGTGCCCCACAGTCTGCCAGGGCTCTCGTGGACCGTGGGTTGTAGGAGGGATGAGGTAAGCACAGGATCCGAATTGGAGCACTGAGGGGGTGAAGTCTCCCAACCCTCTGGGCTGGCCGCATGTTTCAGGTGGTGACACGCTCCCCCCCCGCCCCGCCCGTCTTGATTTTCCCCCCTGGGCGGCTCTCGCCCTGCGGCTTCTTCCTGGGGGCTATTTTCAGTACCCTATCAGTTCCACCAAAATGAATCCGGCACCTCCTTTGGAATCGTGGAGTCCTCTAGCCCTCTGCGTCTTCACTGGGAGCTGCATTCCAGTGTCACCTTCTCATGGCCATCTTGGTGCCACCTGGCTTATGGTATTTATGACTAAATACCTATTATTTAGTGAATGTTGAAATTTATGAGCACTAACATATCAGGTTCTATATACTCCTATAGAAATAGGAAAATATGACGTCAAAGTGGCCCTAGACACCCCATTCTGCTTGTGGGTATCTCCTGAAATGAACAGAGTACGAATGAATATACACTACATTTCACCACCTTCAAGTTTAAATGGAAGAGAGAAAAAACATTCAAGTGTCTAAAAACTTAGGTATCAAATCATGTTATACATCATTTTGGGGGAAGACATAGTTCTCTGGCAATAAACTGCTCACCCATGAAATGAAATAATCCTTCTAGGAAAGAACGATTCTTTAATAAACATTGTCTGTTTTTAACTTCACTGAGAAAAATAAACGAGAGGAAGTACTCCAGGAATCTCAACAAGCAGCATCCTCTGCCTCCAGCCCACTGTGCCTGCCGCTGCCAGTGCAAGTGAGGGATAGCGGAGTGAGGGGCCGTGCAGTAGGAGGACAATGCTCTATCCTGAGGGCCCACTGGGGGCCAGGGGCCCGTGCCAGGCCCTCTCCCATTTACTATCTTACAACCAAGCTGCATGGAGGTTCCAAAGCTTCCATCTTCATACAAGAGGGCCCTGGGGTACAGTGTGTAACTGGCTCAGAGTCACCCAGCCAACAGACGCAGATCACAAAGCCAAGTGGTGTGCCTGACTCCAAAGGCCCTTTCATTTAAGATGCCATATAATCTGTACCATCCAGAGGAGAGAGAGTTGGGTGAGGAAGATGGAGGAGCAAAGCCGGGTAGCAGAAGGGGCTCCCACCACCCTAACTGTAGAAGGCTGAAAAATATCCCAAAGAATCAGGTCCTAGTCCCTGGAACCTGAAAATGTTACCTTATATAGATTATATACACACACACGCACGCATTTTTTTTTAATGGCTGGGCACGGTGATGGCTCACACCTGTAATCCTGGCACTTTGGGAGGCCAAGGTGAGCAGACAAACTGAGGTAAGGAGTTCAAGACCAGCCTGGCCAACATGGTGAAACCCTGTCTCTACTAAAAATACAGGAATTTTTAGTGGTGGCTCATGCCTGTTGTCCCAGCTACTCAGAAGTCTCAGGCGAGAGGATTGTCACCTGAACCCAGGAGGGTTGCAGTGAGCTGATATTGCACCACTGCCCTCAAGCCTGGGCAACAGAGTGAGACTCCATCTTAAAAAAAATAAAGGGGTGAGAGAGATCCAAGAGAGAGATCCAAGGTGTAGCGGCAGCTCAGGATTGTAGCTCCCAGTGAAAGCACAGAGAGCGAGTGGATGCCGCAATTGCAGATGAATTTTTGATTCCCACAGACTGGGAGATTCCCTGCGAAGGAGCCACACGGGTCGCCAGCGTGACTCTTGTCCGGCGCGGCGCTTCTCGGTGCGGAGTGTACGGGACTGGGTGCCTTTTTAGTCGGGCTCGGCTGGTCCCATTCCCCACAAGGAGAACAGCAATTGGAAGCGCAGAGGACTGAGAGCAAGCACAGCTGAACCCGGGAAGGCCCAGCTCTGTAGGGAAGGGGCGCCCCCCGAAGGAAAACTAAGAAACAGAAAAAACTTCATCACCAACAAGCCAGACCTCCACTCAGAGACCCAATCTGAAACTTGGCAATTACAAAGATGACAGGTGGATAAATCCACAAAAATGGGAAGAAACCAGTGCAAAAAGGCGGAGAACACCTGAAATCAGAATGCCTCTCCTCCTACAGGGGATCGCAGCTCCTCACCAGCAAGAGAACAAGGCTTGATGGAGGATGAGTGTGATGAACTCACAGAACCAGGCTTCAGAAGGTGCATAATAAGAAACTTCTGTGAGCTAAAAGAACATGTTCTAACCAATGCAAAGAAACTAAGAACCTTGAAAGAAGACTTAACAAA
>CAUYQU010037097.1:0-52440 GCA_963574635.1 Cheracebus regulus
TATTTTTTTCAATATTATATCATACCTATTCTAAAAGTGATCACATAATAGGAAATAAATCACTTTTTAGTAATTGCATAAGCATTTCACAGATTTAAATGAAATCCTGAGCAACAGAGCAAGATTCTCGTTCTCTCTCCCCCTTTCTCCTTCTTTTTTCTCTTTTATTCTACTTCTTTCTCTTAAAAAAATTCCCCCTCACTCTTTCTCTTTCTTTTATTAAAAAAAAAAAAAAAAGGAGATATACAAATGGCAAAAAAAAAAGAAAAAAAAAAAAAAGTCCAGGCACAGAGGTGCATAACTGTAATCCCAGCACTTTGGGAGGCTGAGGTGGGTGGATCATGAGGTCAGGAGTTTGAGACCAGCCTGACCAATATGGTGAAACCCTGTCTCTACTAAAAATACAAAAAATTAGCTGGGCATAGTGGGGGGTGTCTGTAGTCCCAGCTGCTCGGGAGGCCAAGGCAGGAGAATGGTTTGAACTCGGGAGGCAGAAGTTGCAGTGAGCCAAGATCGTGCCACTGCACTCCAGCCTGGGTGACAGAGCAAGATTCCACTTCAAAAAAAAAAAAAGAAAGAAAGAAAGAAAGAAAGAAAGAAAGAAAGAAAAAGAAAAACTGCTCAACATCACTAATGATCAGGGAAATTCAAACCAAAACCACAATGCAATACCACCTTATTACTGCAGGAATGGCCATAATAAAATAATTAAAAAAAAATAGATGTTGGTGTGGATGTGGTGAAAAGGGAACACTTCTACACTGCTGGTGGGAATGTAAACTAGTACAGCTACTACGGAAAACACTGTGGAGATTCCTTAGAGAACTAAAAGTAGGCCAAGAGTGGTGGCTCACACCTGTAATCACAGCACTTTGGGAGGCTGAGGTAGGCGAATCACCTGAGGTCAGGAGTTCAAGACCAGCCTGGCCGTCATGATGAAACACTGTCTTTACTAAAAATACAAAAATTAGCTTGGAGTGGTGGGGCATGCCTATAGTTCCAGCTATTTGGGAGGCTGAGGCACAAGACTGGCTTGAACATGGGAGGCAGAGGTTTCAGTGAGCGAAGACTAATTCCAGCCTGGGTGACAGAGCAAGATTCCATTTCGTACGCCCCATCCCCCAAATAAATAAAAATTTTAAAAAGAACTAAAAGTAGATTTACCATTTGATCCAGCAACCCCACTACTGGGTATTTACCCAGAGGAAAAGAAGTTTTTTACAAAAAAGATCATTGCACATCCACGTTTATAGTGGCACAATTTGCAACTGCAAAAATAATGGAACCAGTCCAAACGTGCATCAATCAATAAGTGGATAAAAAAATTTGGTATATATGTATACTGTGGAATACTACTCAGCCATAAAATGTAACGAAATAATGGCATTCACAGCAACTTGGATGGAATTGGAGATCATTTTTCTCAGTGAAATAACTCAGGAACGGGAAACCAAACATTTTATGTTCTCACTCATAAGCGGGAGCTAAGCTATGAGGATGCAAGTGCATGAGATACAATGGACTTTGGGGACATGGGGGAAAGGGTGGTAGCGGGTGAGGGATAAAAGACTACACATTGGGTACAGTGGACACTGCTCAAGTGATGGGTGCACCAAAATCTCAGAAATCACCACTAAGTAACTTATTCATGTAACCAAACACAACCTGTTTCCCAAAAACCTATTGAAATTAAAAAAAAAAGAAAACTGTTATTACCCTGCATCATTTTTCCTCGACTTCACCTTTAATGAACAATCTATGAGTCTTGTTGTTTAACTTTGCACTTGCAGTTAAGTGTTAGTATTTTAAACAAATTAATGCTGACTTCCGCTGACCCCCCCACCCTTTTTTTTTTTGAGACAAAATCTCACTCTGTCACCCAGGCTGGAGTGCAGTGGTATGATCTTGGCTCACTGCAACCTCTGCCTCCCAGATTCAAGCGATTCTCCTGCCTCAGCCTCCTGAGTAGCTGGGATTACAGGCGCCTGCCACCACGCCCAGCTGATATTTTTATTTTTAGTAGAGAAAGGGTTTCACCATATTGGCCAGGCTGGTCTCGAACACCTGACCTTGTGATCCACCTGCCTCAATCTCCCAAAGTGCTGGGATTACAGGGGTGAGTGACCATGCCCAGCCAACTTCCACTTTTCCTATAAAGGCTGCACTCTCTGGATGTATTTCAGTGATTATACTAATTCCTGCATCAATAAAACATTTACTTTTACTTTAAAAAAAAAAAAAAGAAAAATAATACACAGAAGCAACAAAGCCAAAAAAAATTGGTTATTTTAAAAGGTCAACAAAGTGACAAACCTTTAGCCAGACCGACCAAGAAAAAACAAGATTCAAATGACTAAAATCAGGAATGAAAGTGGGGCCATTACTACTTTACAGAAATAAAATTATAGAAAACATTATGAGCAATTGTATGCCAACAAAATAGATAACCTAGAGGAAATGGACACATTCAAAGAAACCAACAAACTAATTGTCCTTTGGTATTCATGGGGGATTGGTTCCAGGACCTGCAGCAAATACCAAAATTCAAGGATACTCAAGTCCCTGATATAAAATGGTGTACGGTATTTGCATATAATGTATCACATCATCCTGTATATTTTAAATAATCTCTAAATTACTTATAATACCAAATACAATGTGTTATGTGAATAGTTATTATCCTATATTGTATAAGGAATAATGACAAAAAGTCTGTTACATGTTCAGTACAGATGCAATTTTTGTTCTGATATTTTTATCCATGGTTAGTTGAATCCATAGATATGAAACCCACAGAAACAAAGGGCCAAGTGAACTCAGCTGACACTACAAAAATAATAGAAAATCTGAACAAACCCATAACAATTAAAGAGATTAAATCTATGATTAAAAAATCTTCCAACAAAGAAAAGCCAAGGAACAGACTCTACCAAACACTTAAAGGAGAATTAACACCAATTCTCAAACTCTTCCAGAAGATCAAAGCAGAGGGAAAATTTTCTAAACCATTCTATGAGGTCATCACTATCAAAATACCAAAGCCAGACAAGGACCTTGCACACACACTCCCCAAACAAAAAAACAGTAAACAAACAAAAATCCAACTCTACAAACCAATATTCTTAGTAATCATAATATTAGTGGTAATGTTGGTAGTTTTAGGTAGTAAATGTGTAAGATAAGTCTGGGACATTCTGCCATAGTAAATACATAAGGTAGCAAGGAAGCTAACAAAAAGTATATAGGCTGTTTCAAAAGGCCTTGGGCACCAACCTTAAGAGCTCTCCTTGAATAAAGATGGGACAATATGAGCATCAATAAAGACAATAACTGCAGTGGATTGAAAAACATCAAGTATGTTTAAACCCATGAATACATGATACTTGAAAGGAAAACAAAAAAATGAATTATTACCAATGGACTATGCTAATGAACCAATTCATTCTTTTGAAAAATTGGTTAACTAAATAGAATCCTTTCCCATGAACTGTACTATTAAGAAATAAAAAAATGTGAGGAAATTTCTCTATACAGAAGTATCCAAGCTAATAAATGAAAAAGAAATATTAGAGTAACACACCATTTTGCAACTCCTAATGAATTAATAATGAGTCTAGGCACTGAGCACCAGTGACTGCTAACATCATGTAAGACAGCCAACCTCCAAGCAGAATATTAAATATTACATCAAGGTTTTTATAACCAATAGATATTCTATTTAAATTTCTTTCAAGTCTGGAGTTCTACTAAACTGATCCATCTATTTCACTTATGATCTCTAAATCGGGTCAACAAACTTTCTGTAAAGGGCCAGATGGCAAATATTTTGGGGTTTCTTGGACATAGGCCCTCTGTTGTAATTACTTAAATTGTGCCTCTGCTACTGTAGTGTGAAAGTAGCCTTGGACAATAGGTAAACGAGTGGGTGTGACTTTATCTATAAAAACACACGGTGGGAAGAATTTCATTAATGGACTATAGTCTGCTGACCTGCTCTAAATGATAAGGTAGAAAAATCAATGATTCCTAATGATAAGTTTTCCCAGAAGAAAAGTTAATCTGGTGATTATTATTCAATCCCCAAATTGAAATTAGCAGAAGAAATAGTCAACATTATTTTCTGGCTGACCATCTCTTAATTTATTTTGTTAATTTAAAATGTGTGGTAAGCATCAAATGTGTTTTGACAACTCCAAGTCTAAAGTTTATAATTTTTCAAACTGTAATAAAGTAGATTTTATATGTTAGAAATCCAGTAATAACTCTTTATTTAAATTAACTTGATACATACAGGTATAAATACATAGCTATATACACAGAAGTAATTTAGATAGTTGGACATTTTACCTTATCAGAAAACCAAATGAGCCTGGAATCTTCATAATACCTAAACATGCCATATTTAGGATCCAATAATTCCCTCATGATGAGCAAGAAGAATTCTTTGCGTACCCCTCCTGCATCCACAGCATCTTCTCCAACAAATATAACCTAAAATAGCACAATGCAAACACCGAATAGTCTGTAAAGAAATGAAAGTACATTCTGGAGACCTTATAACATGTTATTTATTACTAATAAATATTCAATAATTAACAGTTTAAATATATATATAATTTTCTTTATTAAGTTTCAAAGATTGACTAAAAACAAATAGGAAGACTTTAAACATGGCTTCTGAGTAAGAGTCCCAATTATACAACAGAAAATGTCAAGTTACCTTGAGTGGCTTTTTGTAATCTATGTTCTTTGTTTTCCTAAGGACTTCCATTGCATCTCCTACAATATTTTCTCTACGCACCACCAGAATTAAGCAGGGATTCACAGATTCAATCACTGGGAGAAAAAGAGAGGAGACGTTCTGTCTGTGGGCCTGATCAATAGCCATCTAGAAAACAAAAGATTAACATTTTAACAGCAATGCTACAATAAAGCTACTGTGACTGAAACAAGCTAACCGCTACCTGTTAGTTATAGGTATTCTATAATTCCTATACTACTTAACATAGCACCTAACACAGTATCCAGTATGGCATACGAACTTAATAAACTGAGCATAAAGAGTACCCTTTTGAATGTTTTTATATTAATGTATAACCCATAACACCATTAAAGTAACCAAGTATAGAATTATAATAACACTGACAAATCTGAGCACTGGTTTTCCTAAAAAACATTCACTGGAGGGTGGGGTAAAGAAGAGAAAAAAACAAACCTTTAAAGAGTACAAGAAATAGGCCAGGTGCGGTGGCTCACGCCTATAATCCCAGCATTTTGGGAGGCCAATGAGGACAGATCACTTGAGGTCAGGAGTTCAAGACCAGCCTGGCCAACACGGTGAAACCCTGTCTCTACTAAAAATACAAAAATTAGCAGGGCATGGTGGTGGGCGCCTGTAATCCCAGCTACTGAGGAGGCTGAGGCAGGAGAATCACTTGAACCCAGGAGGCAGAAGTTGCAGTGAGCTGAAACTGTACCATTCCACTACAGCCTGGGTGACAAGAGCAAAACTCTGTCTCGAACAAAGAGAATAAGAAACAATCTGGCTAAGGAAGTATTACACAAATTCATTTAATTAACTGATCATCATATGTGCTCACAAACCAAGCATTTGCCTTTTATCATTTAAAACTTTTGTTCTTTTCTTATGGTTCTTCCTGAGTTCTTGTTCTAAAATGGAATATCCCATGTTAAAATCACCAAGTTATTAACTTACTGTTTTAACAAAGACCTCCAAATAACTGGTTTACTAGCTGTTAGTATAGAATCGTACAAAAATATTTAGAATACCAAATGCATTTATTTGAACAGAATAAAAATGGTTAACAAGATTTGAAGGTTTTCAATTTTAAAAAATATTTTTAGACTATTAAACATTCAAGCTCTTTTTCATCCTTTCCTTAATCCTTAGTTGGTATAGTCAGATATTCAATATCAGAGGAAGCAGCTCAAAATCTTTTTTATTTACAAGATCAAATGATAACACAAACTTACTGTAACCCTTTAAAGTCATAATATGAAGTAGTTTTAAAAATCCTCATTATAAAACAAAGAATGCTCAACATATAATGGATGTGGAAGGGTGGTATGAAGGTGAGATGAAACAGAAATAGGAGATAATGGTGACCAACCCCAGGAAAATATTTAATATCTTATTATTAAAACTTTCTTTAAGGAAATTTCATATCCTCTTCCTAACAAGAGATCAAATGCTTCCTACTTTTAACGTTATCTCAATTCTAGTGACTTCCATCTCTTACTAAGTATATAAAATGGGGACATACAGCTACCCAAGGTACTTTGTGTACCTTCACTACTGATCCTAGAAAATTTTCAAATATTTATTGTCTAAAAACATGAAAGAAACAATTTTTTTAAAAAAGCAACTCGGATTAGTATTATACAATGTTTTACCTGCATCTGTAAGACTGCATCTGTCTGTAACAGAGTAGTTTTTGCTTGGGCATCAAATACAAATGGATATGTGCAGATTGTAACAGGGATATCTGCCAACTGGAAATATAAAAATTAACTTATTAGTACAAGTTGATTTGTGATATGCTTATTGTGGATGCTGTCATTTCTTATAAAGTTGACTACATTGTTTATTCACTCACGTGGTTCAGGAATTAAAAATAAAACATGCTGCTTACAGAATTATTAAAAATTAAATGAGGCATTGGAATAAACCCAATTTGCAATTTTAGGGGGCAACTGTAAACTTGAGAGTCCATACAATCACATACTGCAAGTATCTTTTGCTTACCATATATTAATTGCAAGTCTCAGTGAATGAGGTTATAAATTTGTTCTAAAATCGGGAACTCCTATGTTAAATACTATAACCAGTTTTTACATGTTAGGGCAAAAACAACTGAAGCTAATGATAAGTCATCTGTCTATTCCTTCATTTAACAGATATTTATTAGTATAATGTCATTAGGGTGTCAAAATTATTATGAGTCCAACAATCTGTTCATTTACTTAGCGTACAAAAAAAGTACCATTTTTATTGTTAGCCTTTAAAGTTAGGAAAACTGATCTATTATTATAATGATCAGACATTAGACACTTTATAGACAATTACTTATCCTAGCAGGTAATACAATGATTGACTGCTTAATACTTTAACCATGCAGTAAAATATAAAGAGTTATTAATTGCCAGTCACACATTCTTGTAGTTGGAGGAGGACTTACTTCTACCATCGACTCAACAAGACAATATCTTTGTGCCTGCCCTGACTCAGAGTTCCTGCTATAGGACTTCCAGTGAATTAATACACCATAAAACAATCCAATTCTTAGTGGTTAGACAATTCTTCATAGTACGAATCTGCATTTCTTTGTTTTTTTTTTTTTTTTTTTTTTTGGATACGAAGTCTCACACTGTCCCCTGGGCTGGAGTGCAATGGCTCAATCTAGGCTCACTGCAACCTCTCCCTCCTGCTTTCAAGCGACTCTCCTGCCTTAGCCTCCCCAGTAGTTGAGATTACAGGCACCTGCCACCACGCCCAGCTAATTTTTTGTATTTTTAGTAGAGATGGGGTTTCACTATGTTGGCCAGGCTGGTCTCAAACTCCCGACCTTGTGATCTGCCTGCCTTGGCCTCCCAAAGTGCTGGGATTACAGGCATGAGCCACTGTGCTAGCCTGAATCTGCATTTCTATGTATCACGATGCCTCATTTAGTCTGTTTTCGCCCCTTTGTTTACATGTATGCCCCTTTGTTTACATACATACATGGGAAGTGTATGTAGTTTAAATATTTGAAGTCCTGATCATACTCTCCCTAAATTGTCTTTTATTCCATTCTCAACATTCACTCTTCAGTGTTTTTCATGTGACAAGGTTTACCTCCATCCTATATTTTGGCACTGCCTAGCTAATGATCATAAAAACTAATTTTACTTCTCTGAAATTCAAAAAGAGTTAGATATCTCTAAAGCACCCTTTGGCTTCAAAACTCTTATGTTTTCATAATTTTGTGCTATTTCTATCTGACAATAAAGAAGCAAACAATATTAGACCCATAATTTAAAGCCAACTCAAAATGCTTCACTGGTTCAAGTGCTGGGAAAAATGTACCTACCAACAAACAAAAAGCATATCAAAGCAAAACCAAACATCTGTAACAGATAAAGTATTTTAAGGTTCCCAAGTGTTAAAAGGGTAGTATAGAGTTGTTGATTACTTAAACCAAAGCGCTAGAACTTTATGTATTAGAAGTAAGAAAGATATTCATACCAGAAGTTTAACTTTGTGACCATTTTGAGTATCAATTAATAAAGTTTAAAAATGAAGTTCATTTTACTTCTCTAATAGAAAATGTTTTCAGCCACATTAAGTAGGCGTTTGCTAAATTTTAAAATAAAAGTTTGCTTTTTCATATTCTGAGGATACAATTTATACTGGAAGACTTAAGGAAGATAAACTATTCTGAAGCAAATATTGTTGAAAGGCATCATGTAGGTGTAATGTTAACAGAATTTCATTTTCTTCAGAAAACTTCTGAAACGTTATACAAGATAATCTCTACAGACTCAATTTTTAAAAAGATACTTATATATATTTATTAATTTACATTTTTTAAACACACCAAAAAAAAAACAAAAACCTTTGGCTCTTCAATTACTTAGGAGAAAATGGAATATATCTTACTCTGAACATGAGCTTTATTACATTAAACTTACCTCAGTTAATCCATGGTTGACATCCTAAGACAGCAGTGCAGAATATAATAACGAGGAAAGAGCAATGTTAGTGTCCAAATTTAACTATTTCTATTCAAGGTAGCATTTCATATATTTTGCTACAGCAGAATATTGAAGTAATGAGGTAGAAAACACATCTACAATAAAATACCACCGCCCACCACATGTATCTTATATATCTATATCTATAAATGTAAGATCTTTGTTTGAGGTACCTTGTGATCACAAAATTATTGAGGCTTGAACATAATGAAACTGTTTTCAGCTATTAAGCACCCTCATTTGCAGAATTTAGGCAGAATAAGAAAACTAATCCTATGCCTGGCTTGGTCTTAAAAAAATAATTTCACGGCTGTTTCTCTACTCAAAAATGGAAAAAGCATTTCTCAGACTTTAAGACTTTTAGAATCTCAGCAAAATGGTTGACAGTGTTTAGTAGATTAAAATGCTATATGGACATGAAGAAAAAATAAGCCATAA
The DNA here is from genome assembly GCA_963574635.1 of Cheracebus regulus. NCBI lineage: Eukaryota > Metazoa > Chordata > Mammalia > Primates > Pitheciidae > Cheracebus > Cheracebus regulus. Next base: position 9,193 of record CAUYQU010037097.1, read on the forward strand.
ATTGTTTTTGACAGAAAAAAAAAACAGTAAAACATAAGGTATCTTACATTAAGCATTCTTTAAAACTGAATTAACTTTAGACAGAAAGTACAGGAGAGAGAGAAAGTCTTGACAAGCAAAAAGAAATGAAAGACATATTAATTAAGGAAGTAATAGTGGAAATAAAGAAAATTTGTTAAACAGAAATGTATGAACCTTCCACATATGCTCAGAGCACAGACTTATGTAAAGCACCAGAATTTTCAGAAATATGCTACTAAATTTGTGGATGGTGCCTTGTGTTGTAAGGAATTAATTTTACCCCAGAAGAGAGGGCATTGCCCTACATTACTGGGAGGCAACCTATAGACCGGTAGAATATCATGCCTGACAGGAGTGTCTTTGTTTGTCTGGGGCTTTAGCCACTGGACAATGTGGTTTATGATAGTGGCTTGGGCCATGTGCTGTCAGTTCTGCCTCCAGAAGAGCAGAGAACTAGAGGTCACCACATGAGCAGGATGTGATTGCCCAGTAAAAACTCTGGGCACCAGGGTTCTGGTGTGCTTCCTTGGCTGGAAATGCTCTGTATTGTCACACATCTATGCCAGGAAAGTAATTCATCTATGACTCTACAAGGAAAGGACAACAGAAGCTCTGCCTCTGATACCTTTTCCAGACTCTGTCCTATGTGCTGCTTCTTTTGACTGATTTTTTTTTTTCACAGATGGAACCTTCTGTCACTATTAAAAGCCTACATTTTAAATGGATTCTTGGATTTGTGGTTCACATCCATCTGCTCATATACCTTTAGCACTTGTCACATCCCCAGTTGCCTTTCTAGAACTACTACCTTCGCCATGAAGCTCCCTGGTTTTCCCAATTCAAACTTGGGCGTCTTCAGCATTTTTACTTTTCTAACAAGGACAAGCATGGAGAGGATAAACAGACTGGCAAGCCTTTTCTTTATCTTTTTCAATGTTGTCAGGAATCAATTTATTGACCACTTCTTTCAAGTCACTTGTCTGAACCTCTTGGATCATGATTTTCATCACCTTCTTCGGGATTTGGCGGACCTGTTGGTGCTGAGAGTGAGAGGTCTTCTATATCTAAGTGTTGCGTTTCTTAGTAAAACCAACACAGAACAGTCGAAGCAAATAACCATCAGTGGTCTTGACATTAACATGAACTTCTTTCATGATCTACCAGTTTTTGGCCACGGAACTCATTCTGTCATGGGTAAGATCCATGCTGCAGAAGTTAGGTAGTTTTGGCCCTGAACATCCTCAGTAGTCCGCTTGAATTTTTAAAATACAATTTCATCATTCTGCAGATCAGAAAGGTTCACTTCAAACACACACAACCCTTGAGGCCTTCACATATAATTTTGGTTCCTTGGGTCCTGGTGACTAGTGTTTCTCCAGTATTTCTTATACTACACATAGCAGGTGCTTTCATACCATACCAATTATTTTTAGAAAGTAGACAACCACTTCTTGGCTCCCTATTTGTCACCTTTCATAAGGTGCCTGTTCTTGCCAAATGTCATGGTGCTGCTCAGAGAGCCAAAAGGATTACTGGCTGATTTTAACCCATTATCCTTTCCCTGTAATAAACTCTAATCATCAGTGTAACAATTTTCAGTGAGTTCAGGGAGGCCTTGTAGCAAATTATCAAACTTGAGAGTAGTCTGGGGGACCCTCCCCAAACTCACAATTGGTATCAGAGGTGAAGGCAGTCTTGTGTGGAATGTTCTCTTTAACTGTGTAGTTGACTAAGTTCCCATATGTCACTGGGATATTATTGGAAGATTTAAGATATTAGCAAAGACTTTGGGTTCTCTCACTATACTGTATTAAGTAAAGTCAAAGCAGTGTAAGCATAAGCAAAACATGACTCTATGCAAATCCTATTCAGAGGAATAATATTATTGACAAGAGTTTCTTTAAAAAAATTCCGAGTACCAAGTTATTACTACGTAAGTGCTCCTACTGGCAGTGTAAACAAGATGAAAGTCTTTAGAGACTGTTTTGCAAAAAAGCCTTTTAGATTACACTCAGTTTAGCTAGAAGGCAACATAAAAGAACACTTGAAATCCTTTTATAGTATACCTTGTGGGACGTTTTTGAAAAAGGAACTTTATTATTTTAAAGCGGCTTTACATTCACGGCAAATTAAAAGGAAGGTACAGAGACTTCCAATATACTCCTGTACTCACACATGCACAGCACAGCCTTCAGATCGCCAATATTCCTCTTGTAGGACATTTAAAAAGTGCTATTACTACTAAGAAAGTTTAAATAAGCAAAAAAAAAAAAAAAAGCCTATACAAATTCATCTATGGCCTGCTTGATAACTATACTATATACCAAGGGAGTTCATAGTATGGGAAATGGATTTTGTCTTAAGCTAAGTAATGAAATATTAGTATGTATGCGTTATCTTTTTTACTATTACATGTAAATAGATATAGATGCTATACATATTATTATCCACTGGGGAAGTCAATAAAATAACGTTAAAATTTAATAGCGTCACTAACCCATACTAAGCAGAATATGATTTGGTTACACTAAAAATTTGGGGAGAAAGATGTGAACTGGCAAGAATATGAAAAATAATAGGACGTGAAAAACTTGAGAAACACAGAGATGATTAGACATTAGGTAAAGTCATTTTTCTAGGAGAAAGAGGCACCAAAGGGAAAACCAGATTAAGATAATTATTACAAATTTCAATTTAAGGATTAAGAATCTAGACAAAGGCTCAAACATTTTAAAAGGTAGATGCTAAGCAAGAATAAACTCTTCTGGGAAATTAGAGTTGCAAGGTGGCTCAAATTTAATGCATCATAGTAGTATTTCCAATGGAAATTTTAAAAAAAGACAAAGGGGTGCAGGGGCAAGGGGTGGACAGGACAACAAAAACGTCTTAAGTCAACTAAAGGTCAACTGCTAAAAATTCAGCATACCACTCAATGTGAGAGTGACTACTGGCTCCAAAACCATAAACTCAAGCACTAACTGTCAGTTGTTTTTAAAGTGGGAACCCTGAAACTTGGGTTAAGGCATGCCTTTTTGTTGTTTTTGAGACAGGGTCTCTCTCTGTTGTCTAGGCTGGAGTGCAATGGCACGATCTCAGCTCACTGCAGCCTTCACCTTCCGGGCTCAAGCGATCCACCCACCTCAGCCTCCCAAGTACCTGGGATCACAGGTGTGAAACCATGCCTGGCTAATTTTTGTATTGTTTTTGTAGAGATGGTGTTTCACCATGTTGCCCAAGCTAGTCTTGAACTTCTGAGCTCAAATGATCTGCCTGTCTTGACTTCCCAAGTGCTGGGATTACAGGCTTGAACCACCATGTGCAGCCAGGGCATGTCTAATTTTAGTTACTCAATGCCCTAGAAGCTGGAGTGACAAAGGACTAAAGGAACGTTCAAAAGTCGGGGTTTCATGACTTTACTAAGGCTGCTTTTAACGCAAATGGTTAAGGATAGTTCCAGTTCTTTTTCTTTTTTCACTTTCATTTGCTCTTTATCGATGGTTCCAGTTTTTAAAGATAAAAGAGATGCAGCGCCTTGGCACTGCTGGTGTCATCTTGATTTAAGGGCATAACATGAGATTTCTCTGAGCAGTTACTATCCCATAGAAAGGATACCAAAGTTACTCAAATAAATATGAACACTTGGGTAAGAGAGAAATAAAAAGACATTTCTAAAACATAAAGAATATAAGAAATACACAAACATAATTTGATAATCTAATATATAAGGGAAAAAATGATATGATCAGCCTAAGAATCTTATTACTTATTACTGGATCCCTACAAAATATTAATGCCACTAAAAATGAATAGGGAGCTTTAAAAAACAAGGATGAACTCTTCTGAGCTGTGAGAAAGCACCAATTACTTCAGTCAACTTCTTTGTTTTATTAAATGAGAAAGAAATCTAACCCAGGAAAGTTAGATACTGGTATAACTTCCCAAAACTGGTCTACCCAGCTGTTACACTAGCCTATCTTCCTATTTTGCTGATGAACACATCATGTTGGTAGCTCAGCACCTGCCCAGAGTAATGTACAACTTAACACAGTAGAACAAATATGGTGATAATTTATACACATAGAATAATTAAGATGAAATAAGATTTATTACTTATATAGAATATCAAAGACTGTAAAATGTTTGTTCACCAATTTACCATAGTAGCTTTCTTAGTACTTACTTATATCTGACATATATCTCAAATAGGTATACACGGTTTTAGAAAAAATGCACATGCATTGAAAAAAAAAGTTTTACTTGGAATCTCATTGTAATTCAAACAAGACAGACCCAGTAGAGACCTTTCTATACCTTACTGTGTATTAGTCAATTTTTACTAGGTATGTATGAGGATATGCATGTACAGTAACTAAATGTATTATGAAGGGAAGCAAAAAAGAGCAAAGAGTTTGGAAGTAACCAATAAAGTATTTTTACAAACAATTTAAAAGCAAAGTTAAAGGAGGATAAGGAAACTGAGGATAGTACCTAGAAAGTGGAGAAAATCATTACATAGCAGAAAAAAGAGAGGAAAAACACACATGCTTTTTATTTTGCTGAGAGATCATAGTAGAGGGGGGAAAAAAGAGATAAAAAGCAAAGTAATCCACATGAAAAAATAATTTTATTCATTGAGATCAGTGTCATGGAAAAAAACACAGAAGATTATATAATAACTAGCAAGAGTAAGAGAATGAACCAGACTTCACAAAAACACATAAGGGGAATGAGGTAAAACAGGATGGAGAATGGAAGGCAATGAGGTGAAAAGTTAGATGTTTTAGCAGTACAAAAGGATATTACAAGGAAAGCCAAGAATTTCATGGAATTAGTTATTAAAGTTTAGGGATCAGGGAAGTGTATACCTGATGGGTTCTTAAATCCTTGAATGGGAAAGAAAGATAAAGAAAAAAAAACCCAAAAGATTACGGCATAGAGACAAAATTTTCTTGCAGTGTTTAGAATAAGGTAAAGCTACTAAATATGAATTATGAATAAAAGAACATCTGATACAGTTCACTATGATTCAGGCAAATATGACTCTCTACGACAATGTTTCTCAAACTAGGCTGGCAGATAGGGGATACATTCCTAGGGGGTGTATGAGTTTGTAATAGCAAAATTTTAAATTAAGGATTTTATGTCAATAATTTAAAGGTTGATTGAAAAATTTTAAATTTAGGGTTTTATGCCAATAATTTAAAGGTTGATTTAAAAATCCAAAATTAGGATAACTCATTTATAATCCCAGTATTGCCATGAATCTTCAAGGCCTACAATGGTTCTAAATATAACCAAACTGGTACCAAACAGGATCTCTGTAATTGCGTAGGACCTTATACTTAAATGATGTGCTTGATAAGTGAAGACCAAATGAGTATCACAACTCATTCTAAAAGCAAATGTTTCATTACAGTGCACATAGAGAAAGGCAACAAGAGAACAGAGTTATTAGACATGTCAGAATAAAAGCTACTGACAAATTTGTAGCCTGTGTCAAGGTAGCCAGCAACAATAATCACTATTTTATAAAGACTTAACTATGTGCCAGAAATTACTCTTAAGTCCTTCACAGGGATCATATAAATTAATCTTCTCAAAATATTTAAGGTAGGTACTAATATCCTAATTTACAGAAAAGAAAATGAAATCTCAGAGAAATTAAGTAATTTTCCCAAGGACAGAAAAATGACTAGATCAGGCACTATTATATAAGTTACTCTGCTTCCTCATGATACATATTTATGTTGTGAGCCAGAATTCCTAATCATCACAACATTTTACATAATAAATTAATTTTCCAATTTGTTTATTTATTCATTTATTGAGTTGGAGTCTCACTCTGTCGTCCAGGCTGGAGTGCAGTGGCCCAATCTCAGTTCAATGCAACCTCTATCCGCTGGGTTCAAGCCATTCTCCTGCCTTAGCCTTCCAAGTAGCTAGGATTACAGGTGCCTACAAATATACTCAGCTAATTTTTGTATTTTTAGTAGAGATGGAGTTTCACCATATAGGCCAGGCTGATCTACAACTCCTGACCTCAGGTGATCTGCCCGCCTCAGCCTCCCAAAGTGCTGGGATTACAGACATGTGCCACCATGCCCAGACTGTAATGTTACTTATTTTTTGAGATGGAGTCTCACTCTGTCACCCAGGCTGGAGTGTGGTGGCGTGATCTCAGCTCAATGCAGCCTCCGTCCCCCTGGTTCAAGCGATCCTGCCTCAGCCTTCTGAATAGCTGGGATTACAGGCATACACCATTGCGCCTGGCTAATTTTTTTAGAGATGGGGTTTCACCATCTTGGCCAGGCTGGTGTTGAACTCCTGACCTTGTGATCCATCAGTCCTGGCCTCCCAAATTGCTGGGATCACAGGCGTGAGCCACCGTGCTCAGCCTGTAATGTTATTTATAATTATAAATTTGTTGCGGTCTTAAGAGTTCTTTAAAGAGCTAAGCACTAGTTTAGAGTTTAGAACTAGTTTAATGTTTGTATATATTTATATAATATGTAAGTGAACACCGGGCTTCTTAAGAAATTGTTCTTCTTTAAAAGGATCTGCATATCCCTCCAAATGTTCTGCATCCTTTCAAAAATACGGCTAAAAGACCTAGGGTACCCAAGTTGGTGTGTGAGGGTTTATATGCAAAGTCTTGGTATGAACAAAGTTCATTTCCTGAAGAATGAAATTTTCCTCAATGGCAAATAAATTCAATCTCTTCTATATTGCAATAAATATCTATGATGCTCATAATGCAAAATTTGCATTTAAACATAGAAAATTAGCCTCTGTTCAAGTCTTGCTGAGGGAAGGTTAAATCCTTAAGAGATAGGTTATTTCTCCTGCCTTCACAAGTTCTCTGAAGAAAGAGTTTGAGAGTCTTTACCTAGGTCAGAGATGAAGGAAAAAGAAAGTATTTATTCAAAACTCTGCTGAAGTCAATTATTTTCTTTCTTAAAAAATTATCCCTTGATTCCAGCTAACACTTCTTTTTTTTTTTGTTCCTCTTCAATGCAGAACCTCTTCAAAGTATTGTCTATACTTTGTTATGGCTTCCTCACCTCTAAATTTCTCTTTATAACAGCCCAACCCTAGAATGGTATTATCAAGGTTACCGATTACCTTCATGTAACCAAATTCACTGTCAAGTTCTATGGTTTTATCCTCCTCCTCTGCAGCATTCAACATAGCCTCTCTTTCACTTTTAAATTTTGGTTTCCCTCTCTTACTCTTCCCTCTACTACACCTGCTTTTTAATCTTTGTGGATTTCTCTACTTTCCTCATCTCATATCTAGTCCATCAGTAATTTTTATCTTTTGTCTCCAAGATTCTCTTTTATCTCCAAGATGTATTCCAAGTCCACTTCCTTCTTCTATCTACACAACTACCATCCCAGTTAAACCTATAATTTCCTTTCTCCTAATCTACTAAAATACAGTTTTCTCATGGTCTCCCTCTTTCATTTCTGTCCCATTCTGTACACAACCAACGAAGTGATTATTCAAAAAGATCAGACTAAGTTTCCCCTGTTTATCGTAATACTTTAGATAAAATCCAAATTCCTAACCCTAATTTACAAAACTCTCTTATTTGGCCCCTGCCCATTTCTCTGTTCCCTCCTCACTCCTATAAGCCATGCTGGCTTTTTTTTCTTTTCTTTTCTTTTTTGAGACGGAGTCTTGCACTATCGCCCGGACTGGAGTACAATGGCACAGTCTCAGCTTACTGCAACTGAGATTGAATCTGCCTCCTGGATTCAAGAGATTCTCCTGCCTCAGCCTCCCGAGAAGCTGGGATGACAGGCGCCTGCCACCATGCCTGGCTAATTTTTTGTATTTTTTAGTAGAGATGGCATTTCACTATGTTGGCCAGGCTGGTCCTGAACTCCTGACCTCGTGATCTGCCAGCCTTGGTCTCCCAAAGTGCTGGAATTACAGGCCTGAGCCACTGTGCCACGCTGACTTTTTTGACCTTTCAATCATGTCAAGCTTGTTTTCACCTAAGGTCTTTTACTAAATGTTCATTGTTCTTGAAATTCTTTCTCCTCTGATCTTAAAAGGCTGCTCCTTGTCATTCAGATTAACACTCATACTTCACTAGACAAGTCTTTTCTAAAACCTTTCTTTACTAAATCCCCTCAGTTTTAATAGAACATATTATTAGCTGGTATCTTTTGCTTTGTTTGACTATTGTCAATTTTGCCCACTAGATTACGAATTCCACGAGAAACAAGGCTCTAATCTGTCTGGTTCACCACTGTATTTCTAATACCTAAATCAGTGCCTGATACATAACAGATTCTCATTGTCTACTCCCAGCAAGTGAGTAGACCTAAATCTACAGAATGGCTATAAACCTGATCCAGCCTCAAGGTAATTCAGGAGAAAAGTCAACGAGTCTCTCCCAGTCCAAATTCAAGTATACTAGGGAAGGAAAACATGTCTAGAAGCAACCTGATCCTGGGAGGTGGGAATACCCTAAAAACAGTATGCACTAACCAGATTGCCATTCAAAAACTACTGTACTTTTTTAGTCCTTACTAGACATATTCTAGACACTGTCAGAGGTGCTGGTTAACAAGAGTACCCATCCACAAGGAGCTTACAGCTGAGGCCTAGCAAGCAATGAAAGGTTACTCACCCTTCTATTAAATAACTGCTGAACACATATTAAATTACCTCTGAGCAGAAAAGTGGGACTCAGGTATACTAAAATGGCTACCAAATAAGAGTATTAAATCTAAGTATTTTGTATCTAGCTGCTTACCCATTTCTGCATTAAAATTTTATGTACCTAATTCAAGTTTTATAAGACTATGATACTATTTTAATGATAGTGTCTAGTTATTAAAGACTTAGCCACATAAAAAGATGTATGCACCCACATTTATATAAAAAATCTGAAATAAAACTAAACACATAATTGGCTCACTGCAACCTCCACCTCCCAGGTTCAAGTGATTCTCATGCCTCAGCCACCTGAGTAGCTGGGATTACAGGCGCGTGCCACCATGCTCAGCTAACTTTTTGTATTTTTAGTAGAGATGGAGTTTTGTCATGTTGCCCAGGCTGGTCTTGAAATCCTGATCTCAGGCAATCTACCTGCCTCAGGCTCCCAAAGTGCTAAGATTACAGACAGCCACTGCACCCAGCCCTCTTTTGGTAGTCTTGAAGCACTAGTTTCAAAACGATGCATTTTCAGGAGTTCGAGTATGAAGAATGCCAGTATTTTCAACACTAGAGAAGTAAGAGGCAACATCATGGAAAATAAACGAGTTAAAAATCCATGTCACATTTGTAGTATTTTTTTTTTTAGTGTAATTCATCTCTTTGGTTTGGCTTTGGTAAAAGAGTGTAATATTTGCATATAAATACTGAATAATATATAGCACTCCTTTGCAATGTGTTTTTATTTAAAAAGTAAGTTCTGGATAAAAGTTCTGAAAAAATATTCTCATTTCAAAACCAAGCAATTGTTTCATTTTTATTAGATAAATATACATAAAAATAAAATCACAAATTTCACCGGAAACCTACCATTCCATAGGCCTGCTGTTGGACCCAGTTGATATAATCATTCCTTATGTCTATCAATTCTTGTACTTCATGTATATAAAATTTATCATACTGTATAATCTGTCCCGTTTTCTCATTTACCTACAAAAGAAAGTATAATTGACATTAAATTTAACCAGTACTTAAGATGAGAAATTTAAAATGTCTAAAGAAAAAAAGGCTTTGGGGATTTTCTTGCTAATTTTTTCTTCCAACAAAAAATAATTACTGAGTGCCTACTATATGCAAAATGCTAGTTAAGTGCTATAGAAGACACAAAGATTTGAAAGATGTTGATATCTGCAGTCAGTACCCCAAAATCTAGAAAAGAAAGACACATCTTTATAACCACAACACAGTATGAGATATGTATCATTAAAGTGTATATGGTACATATAAACTAGATACTATAAGGACTTATGGTTGGGAAATGGGACCTTAATAATAAAGCAGCTAATGCTTGTTAAGTGTTGCTCTGTGCTGGCATCTGGTCAAAATAAACTTTAGGAGGTGATATCTGGACAAGATGTGAAAAATCAAGAGGATGCAAATTACCACCCCAGAGATTACCTACTAATTACAAAGATAAAAACAAATATTTACAGCAGAGAGCACTATCTTAATTAAGTGATCTAACTAATCATCATCAATACTGGAACAATGAAAATTATGTTCTTGGTGATATAACTCAACAAGAGGCATACGTAAGATCTATGAAGTAAAAATGGTTTAACCCAAATCCAACCAAGTCGCCTAATCTAAATTCTAGTTTATTGCAAATACAAGGGAGAGAGGAACTAGTTAAATAAACATCACCATGAGGAAGTAATCGGACAAATCCTGATTATGAAACTTTTAAGAAAACTGGCCAAGACTCTTCAAAAAATCAAGATAGTAGGGATTTAAAAAAAAAAGGTAGTAGCTATTCTAAAATAAAAGAGACTAGAGGAATTCTGGTACTAAATATGGCAGAATACTTTTGTATCAGTACCAACAATTATAATTAACATTAACAATTATAAGCTCTAGACAATACATTAAAGAACAACTACTGTACTTCAAAACACTGGAGATCAACCAAAAGTAGACAGAAACAGCAATGGATACAAGTAGAGGATAGAGCTCAAGCAGAAAACAGCAGTCTTAATAGACAAAGACTGAAGCTGCCAGCACAGCCAGACAGTGAGGAATACAAAATCAAAGAAAGGAATCCAGAGGACAAAGCCTCAAAATCTTTGTGCAAATTCCGTCCACATTCTTGGCTAACTCTAAACCATGAATGCACAAAGACTCACCAAAAATAAATAAATAAATAAAACCCAAACCAACAGAAAGCATAGCTGGGAGGCTACTCTTAAAGTAAGAGTTCAAAAAAAGCATTTCCAGAGGAAAAGGGGCACATTTCATAATAATAGAAGGATCAATTCACCAAGAAGTCACAACAATCCAAAATGGCAGAGCTTGAAAATATATGAAAGAGAAATCAACAGAACCACTGCCATTGTTGGCGATTTTTAACATCCCCTCTCACTAACGGATAGAAAAACATAAACAAAATCAGCAAGTATAAATGATCTGAAAAACAATTTCAACCAACTTGCACTCACTGTCATAGAACACTTCACTCAATAATTGTGCATGAAATGTTCACTAAGATAGACCAAATCCTGGACCATATTGTAAGTCTTAAACAGTTAAAAGAATTCAAAGTATATAACATATGTACTCTGTCCACAATGGAATCAAACTAAAATCAGTAACAGAAAGAAATTTGGAAAATCCTAGAATGCTGGCAATTAAATATAACACTTCTAAGTTACTGAAAACTTCTCTTGAGTCTGTGAGAGAGCTAAAGTCACAAGATAACCAACTAGCCTGAATTCCAAGGATCAACAAATACTTACAAGTCAGGGTACCAGAAATGGCTCATCTGTGGCAGAGAGCAAGAGGAAATTACTACTGTCATACAAGCAGAATACGGTAAAATTTTAAGGATCACTTTAAAGCTGAGTGTGGGGTGGCTTGTCAATATGAAACTCGGCAGAGTCCCAGGCAACTGGCACTCACTCATGGCCTCTTTTCCATAGACTGCCACTGGGTGCCCAGGAAAACAACTGGAAACATGGCAGAGGGGGTAGAGAAAAAGAAAAAGAAACGAGGCAGAAGATCAAGAACCTCTCTCAATGGTACAAGGAATTGGCTGCCACATGAGAAAGGAACAAAGGCCCACGACCCTGTCCAGATCCTTCCCTCACACAGAGCAAAAGCCTTGAGCCACCGAAGAAGGGGAAGCAAACCCATATCCTGTTGCTGAGGGAGGGAAAAACCTTCAATTCTTGGGAGGAAAGGTGACAAGAACAGTCCTAGGTTTAGAATCTTCTATCAGTAGGACTAGCGGTCTACAACTGCTGGGGGAGGGAGCAGAAACTTCCACACAAAAAGATCCAAGCAGAGTTTGGCTGCCACAGCGAGGAGGTTAGGTAGATTGGAACTTTGTCAGTTCCATTCGAGGTTCAGACACATATAATCTAAGACCAAGGCTACATTACAACAACCAAGAACCATTTCTGTTCCCTCTCCTCTACCAATATTGAAAGCACTGAGTAAGAAGCAACACCAGTTTACAACTGACAGGGGAAAGAGTGAGAAGAAAACTCCTCTAAGGAGCAGGCATAAAGAAAGGGGAACAAGCATTCACAAAAATCATTTGACACCCCACTTCCACCCTACACACACTATACTACAGGCCTCAAATTCCTCTAGCATTAGAAGCCTGTAGTGTAATGAAGGTATTTACAGCAAATTAAAAATTCAATCCCAGCTTAACTCCTAAATACAGACTCAAATCCTAATATCTAATACCAGACAGAAGAGGTGTACCCATTTATAAGCTTTAAACCAACTTATTTCAGTTTCTTACTATTTTATAGATAACCCAAATTTATGAGACATATCAAAAATCAACTGAACAGGCCAGGCATGGTGGCTCATGCCTGCAATCCCAGCACTCTGGGAGGTTGGGGCAGGCAGATCATCTGAGGTCAGGAGTTAAAGACCAGCCTGGCCAACACATGGTAAAACCCCGTGTCTACTAAACATACAAAAATTAGCTGGGTGTGGTGGCACATGCCTGTAATCCCAGCAACTTGGGAGGCTAAGACACAAGGATCACTTGAACCCAGAAGGTGGAATTGCAGTGAGCCGAGATCATGTCACTGCACTCTAGCCTGGGTGACTAGAGTGAAACTCTGTCTCAAAAAAACAAAAACAACAAATAAAAATCCAGAACGAAACAAAAAACTGTCTAAAGACAAAGCAATCAACAGAGTCAGATTCAGAGAAGACCCAAATGTTGGAGCTAGGAAACAGGGAGGGATGGGCTTTAGGAAAATATTTTGAACTTAAAAGTCATAACATCAAAATTTGTGGGATGCTAATGACTCCATGCACAAAAGAAAATTTATAGCATTAAATGATCGTATTAGGAATAAAGGGTCTAAAATCAATGATCAATGTTTCTGCTTTAAGAATCTAGAAAAAGGTCTGAGTGTGGTGGCTCACGCTGTAATCCCAGCACTTTGAGAGGCTAAGGCATGCAGATCATGAGGTCAGGAAACCAAGACCATTCTAGGTAACATGGTGAAACCCTGCCTCTACTAAAAATACAAAAAAATTAGCCAGGCATGGTGGCACACACCTGTAGTCCCACTACTTGGGAGGCTGAGGCAGAATTACTTGAACCTGGGAGGTGGAAGTTGCAGTGAGCCAAGATAGCACCACTGCACTCCAGCCTGGGCAACAGAGTGAGACTCCATCACCACAAAAAATAAAATAAAATAAAAAGAATCTAGAAAAAGATCAAATTAAGCACAAACCAAGCAGAGGGAAATAAAGAACAGAAATCAATGAAAAAGAAAACAGAAAAAGAAAAATACTAGAGAAGAAATTAAAAGCAAATGGGTTTTCTGAAAAGATCAATAATGAATAAACCTACAGTCAGAATGACCAAGAAAAAGAGATGACACAAATTACCACTAACAGAATTAAAGAAGAAACATGATTACATAGATATCTTGGTAAAACTGACTCATGAAGCAAGAGAAAAATGAAATATCCTATATTTATTTTTTTAATTTTCCCAAAAGAAAATTCCAAAACCAAAATGGTTTCACTGATGAATTATATCAAACATTTAATGAAGAAATAACACCAATCTTAACCAAACTTTTTCAGAAAATAAAGGATCACTTCTTAATTCATTTTATGAAGCCAAAATAAACTTGATACCAAAAGCTGACAGCAATGAGAAATAAAAACTACAGATCAATATCCCTCATGAATACAGATAAAAAACCCTCAATAAAATATGAGCAAATTAAATCCAATAATACATATAAAGTATAATATAAATATAATGCCAAGTAAAGTTGATCCCAAGAGTGCAAGATTGGTTTAACATCTATCAGTACATTTCACAATATATCTTTAAAAAAAAAAAAGGAGAGAAAAAATCATCTGTTCATCTCGACAAATAGAAATAACAGCTGACAAAATTCAACACTCATTCATAATAAACACTCTCAGCAAACGAGAAATGGAAGAAAATTTCTTCAAACAGATAAAATCCATCTAAACCGTCCCCCATATTTAACATTATACTTACTGTTAAGATAGTGAATGCTTTCTTTCTAAGATTAGGGACTAGGCAAGGATGACCACTATAACCACTTATATTCAGCACTGTACTAGAATTCTTAGTTAATAAAATATGGCAAGAAAATAACATGACTGTGTATACAAAAAAGCCAAATGAACCAATTGATAAGAGAATTACCAGAACTAAGAATTTATCAAGGTCATAGGGTAAAAGGCCAACACTCAAAACTTAATTGATTTTCTCCAGGCCAGGCTTGATGGCTTACATCTGTATCCCAGGAGTTTGGGAGGCTGAGGTGGGTGGATCACGTGAGGTCAGGAGTTTGAGACCAGCCTGACCAACATGGTGAAACCCCATCTCTACTAAAAATGTAAGAATTAGCTGGGCATGGTGGTGGGCGCCTGTAATCCCAGCTACTCAAGAGGCTGAGGCAGGAGAATCACTTGAACCAGGGAGGCAGAGGTTGCAGTAGGCTGAGATCTCACCATTGTACTCTAGCCTTGGTGACAAAACTCCATCTCAAAGAAAAAAGAAAGAATTATTTCTCTGTACTAGCAACAAATAATTGGAAAATAAAAATTTTAAAAATCATTTACAAAAGCACCAAAAACATTAAGGGACAATTTTTTTTTTGCCCCCTCTCCAAGGGACAAATTTTTGAGAAAGAAGGAATAAATTTTTTTAAAAAAAATATGCAAGATCTTTGAAAACTACAAAGCATTGCTGATAGAAATGAAAGAGGCATTCACCATGTTGATGAATCAGAAAGGAGAGTAGCAAGACTCAACAAACAATTGCAAAAACCAAAATTTGGCTGGACTCTAGTTATTTAAAAAGCAGTAATATAAACAACATTTTTGCTATAAATGAGGAAATTTGAAATACACATGCACAGATAGATGATATTATAGAATTATAGTTAACCTCCTTAAGAGAAACAATGTTACTGCTGTTACACAGAAAAATGCCTGTATTCTTAGGAGATAAAAGATGAAGTTTTTTTTTTTTTGGAGATAAAGTTTTGCACTGTCGCCCAGGCTGGAGTGCAGTGGCGCGATCTCAGCTCACTGCAACCATCACCTCCTAGGTTCAAGCGATTCTCCTGCTTCAGTTTCCTGAGGAGCCGGGATTACAGGTGCCTGCCACCATGCCCGGCTAAATTTTTTTGTACTTTTAGTAGAGACAGGGTTTCACTATGTTGGCCAGGCTGGTCTCAAACACCTGACCTTATGATCCACCCGCCTCCGCCTCCCAAAGTCCTGAGATTACATATGTGAGCCACCGTGCCTGGCCCAAAAGATGAAGTATTAAAGGATGATATCTTTATTTTACTTTCAAATGATTCGTGAAAAAAGAATATATACACATATACATAAAGCAAATGTGACTGTATGTTAACAACTGTTAAATCTAGAATGGAGGGCACACAGGTTTTCATTATATTTGTTTTCAATGTTTCTGTATGTTTGAAGACATTACAAATAAAAAAGAGGAAAGTGAATGGAAAAGATTTTTTAAAAAAAGTTTGAAGGAGAACATTCTAGACAGAGAGAACAGCACGAGCTAAAGGAAACAAAATCTGTATGTAATTGCCCCCAGCTAAACTGCTAAAGGGAATGAGAAGCACATGGAGCAAACCTGGATTCAACATGCAGTTGGGAAATAAGCTGACCTCAAACCTCTCTAGGTTACCCAACCTCACCCAAGGCCCAGGCTGAAACAGGACCCAATCCAGTAGGAATCAGAATAAACGTTCATCACTGTATGCCAATGAGTTCTGGCATGTTTTGTTACAGAATATTGCTGTGGCAAAAGCTGATACATGGGGAAATAAGGTTTTAGATTCAAAAAGTAACAGAATCAGTCATATTTTGTGAAAATTATTCTGTGCTGAGTGAGGTATAATTAAGAGTAAGCAGAGAGGCTAGCGGTAATAAATCAGGATATTGCTAAAAGATTTAAAGTTTTTCGATAATAAGAATTCAGAGGTCATGGCAGTTAATGGATATGGAAAACAAGAGAAGAGTCAAAGACAACTTCAATATTTCAACCCCGGGTAAGAATAATTTTAAAAATTACTATATACATATACTCAGCGAGTCAGGAAAACAAGACAAATCTTTTTTAGTCGAAAGTAATGGCAGGACTGTCAAGTCACTCAAGAAAAACGTTTGCCTCAAAGACGTAACTGAAAGTCATGTTGCTTACAGGAGACAACTAAAGTTGTGGCATTAGGTGAGGAGGAGGTAAAAAGTAAAAGATCCAAAAGCAGACCCTACAGAGATGTTGCACTTAAGAGAAGAAGAATCAACAAAGAAACAAATAAAGTCGATCTAACACACAAACTAAAGGAAAGTAGCTAACGTTCCTTTCAAGAATAACAAAAGTAACTTTGTAATTTTTGAATAATCACATATACATTAAAATCAACTAAGCAATATCTGAAAGGGAACAAAATAAATCACTTAGTAGGCCAGGCATGGTGGCTCACACCTGTAATCCCAGCACTTTGGGAGGCAGAGGCAGGTGGATCACAAGGTCATGAGTTTGAGACCAGCCTGGACAATATGGAGAAACCTTGTTTCTACTAAAAATACAAAAAAAAATTAACCGGGTGTGGTGGCGGTCACCTGTAGTCCCAATTACTTGGGAAGCTGAGGCAGGAGAATCACTTGAATCCAGGAGAGAGGTTGCAGTGAGCTGAGATCACGCCACTGCACTCTAGCATGGGCAACAGAGTGAGACTCCATCACGCGCGCACACACACACGCACACACACACACACACAATCACTTAGTAAAGATATAAATCTAACCAGACAATGCTGGTGTCCAAACAGGTGCTCAATAAATATAAGATGAATGGATGGACAAATAAAAATTAAGAGATATGCCTATAGTTCTTACTTCTAACGGCACTTTAAAAGGACTGGTCTATTATCTGTTGCATTTTCAGTGAGATGTAATGTATGCTTATTTTTTAGTAAAAAGAATGGTTTATGTTTTCCAAACTTTTGCCCTGAAGTATTCCTAATAGAAAAAGAGAATAAACATATATCACCATTACCTACCTCCTTCCATGGGAAGGGGTAGGGGACTGTCAGGTCTTCAGCATGCATATCAAGAAGGGAAGCTAAATTTTCACTATAATGCAGACTCTACCTTAAAATTCACTTAAATTGTATGTTCCAATAATAAAATAATAAAAACTATCATTAAAGTAGACTTCATGTACTTTATCTCATTTAAACAGTCCTATGAAATGTATACATTATGATGATCATACAGATGAGTATACTAAGGCTTAGAATTTAAGAAAGTTAACCAAGGTCACATAAGTAACACAGCCAGAAATGTAACAGATGCCTAAGATACATGCATTCTTAACTCACTATATGACTCTCCAATTTGTTTGATCCTATGGCTTACCATTGAAGGTGCATATAATTCAGTTTAAGACACACACATAATGATACTGCTTTTATTTTCACAGTTGATACTTTTAACCCCTCTAATTATTGACAAAAGCACTTTCAGCTCTTTTTTATTCCCACTGTTCTGATTGCTTTTTATCTGTGACCAGGATACTCATTTGGGAGAACTGACCAGAGTTATACTTCCATTACCTAGCTTTCAAACAAAACAAAGGCACCAAGATTATATATGGAGACCAAAATCTTCATCCTAGAAGAAGGGGTTGGCAAGCTACTCAACCTGTGGGTCAAATATTACCCACCCTTTTTTTAAAGGAAATTTTGCTGGAAAGTGGCCACTTCCATCCATTTACATGCTATCTACAGTGGAGTTGAGAGCTGACTCTCAACTGTATGGCTCACAAAGCATAAAATATTTACTGTCTGGTCCTTTATAGAAAAAGTTTGCAGGTTCTTCCCTGGAGTCTTTAGTATTGTGCTCTAATCAACTGAAATAATTAGCCAAACTCTTTCTACTAAAAAAGAAAATATACAGAATAGTTATACAAAAAACACAATGGTTTTCCCCTCTCCAATATTTATGTTTATAAATATACAAACTACTTTTTAATCACATTGGATTCTAAAATTTAGTGACCACTGCAGAATATGATTCACATCCCACTGACCTCTGATACATATTTTTGTTTATCTTACTTAAAATTTAAAAGTTAAACCACAATTTCCATCCCTAAAAGCAAACAGGGGAAGAGGTGGAGCAATACGGCAAAATGGAAAGCTCCACCGATTGTCCCAGCTGCATATACACCAAGTTAACAACTATCTACACAAAAAAAGCACCCTCTTAAGAATCAAAAATCAGGTGAGCACTCACAGTACCTGGTTTCAACTTGATACTGCTGAAAAAAAGAGATACAAAGAAGTCTTTAATCACCAACAGCACCCCTCTCCTAGCCCCTGGCAGTGGCAGTGGTGCAGATAGCATTTCTGTGCATAAGGAAAGAGAAACAATGGAGCAATTGTGAGGCACTGAGCTCAGCACTGCCCTGTTAGGGCAAGAAGTAAAACTGAATCAAACTCAGCTGACTCCTGTCCACAGAGGGAGCATTAAAACCCAGCCCTAGCCAGAGGAGAATTGTGGATCCCAGTGGTCAAAATGTGAGTTTCTGCAAGCCTCACTACAGTGGGCTAAAGTGTTCTAGGGCCCTCAATAAACTTCAGACATAGTGCAGGCCACAAGGACTGAAACTACTAGGTGAATCCTAGTGCAGAACTGGGCCCAGAGCCAGTAAACTGGGGAGGCATGCAAACCTACTGAGACACCACCTGGGGCTGCTAAGGGACCGCTGGCATTACCCCCTCTTTAACCCAGGGCTGCACAGCTTGTGGCTACAAGAGATCCTCTACTTCCTGCTTGTGGGGAGAATATGAGAAGGAAGAGTGGGGAGAACTTTGTCTTGCATCTTGGATACCAGTTTAGCCATAGCAGGATAGGGCACCAATCAAAGTTGTGAGGATTACTTTTCAGGCCGTAGCTCCTGGACAACATTTCTAGATACATAGTGGGTCAGAAGGGAACCCATTGCCTTGAAGAGAAAAACCCAATCCTGACAGCATTCATTACCTGATAACTGAAGAGCCCTTGGACCCTGAATAATCAGCAGCAATACCCAGGTACTACGTACAAAGTCCTTGGGTGAGCCTGAGACTTCTTGACTTCAGGTCAGACTCAGCACATTCCTCGCAATGGCAGCTATAGGGCAAGGCTCCTCCTTGAGAAAAGTGGAGAAAAAGTAAAGGGGATTTTGTCTTGTACCTTAGGTACGACCTCCGACACAGGAGGGTGAACCAATTCCAGGACCTGGTTCTTAGAAGGCATTTCTGGACCTGTGCTGGGCCAGAACGGAGGCTACTGCCCTGGAAGGTAAGCCCCGTGCTAGGAAGCATTCACCACAAGCTGACTAAAGAGCCCTTGAGGACTAGGCATGGTGGCTCACGCCTGTAATCCCAGCAGTTTGGGAGGCGGAGGTGGGCGGATCACTTAAGGTCAGGCGTTCAAGACCAGCATGGTCAACATGGAGAAACACTGTCTCCATAAAAAACACAAAAATTAGCCAGGCATTGTGTTACATGCCTGTAGTCCCAGCTACTTGGGAGGCTGAGGTACGAAGACTACTTAAGCCTAGGAGGCAGAGAGTGTAGTGAGCCAAGATTGTGTCACTGCACTCCAGCCTGGGCAACAGAGCCAGGGTTTGTCTCAAAAAAGCCCTTGGGGCCAGGCGTGGTGGTTCACGCCTGTAAT
Organism: Cheracebus regulus; assembly: GCA_963574635.1. Classification (NCBI taxonomy): domain Eukaryota; kingdom Metazoa; phylum Chordata; class Mammalia; order Primates; family Pitheciidae; genus Cheracebus; species Cheracebus regulus. The sequence continues at coordinate 29,161 of CAUYQU010037097.1, forward strand.
CCCAGGACTTCAGGAGGCTGAGGCAGGTGGATCGCTTGAGGTCAGGAGTTTGAGACCAGCCTGGCCAACATGGTGAAGCCCCGTCTCTACTAAAAATACAAAAATCAGCCAGGCGTGGTGGCGCAGGCCTGCAGTCCCAACTACGAAGGAGGCTGAGGCAGGAGAATCCCTTGAATCCAGGAGGCAGAGGTTGCAGTGAGCTGAAATCGTGTCACTACACTCTAGCCTGGGCAACAGAGCGAGACCACAAACAAATAAACAAACAAAGTCCTTGGGCCTTAAAGAAACATTGGCAATAGTCTGGCAGTACTCCCCACAGGCCTGTGGTGACAGTGGCCAAAGGGAGGATGGGGAGTGTTCCTCTGTCTTTGGAAGGGGAGGGAAGAGTAAGAAAGACTGTTTTGTGGTTTCAGTGTCAGCTCAGCTGCAGTACAACAGAACACCAGGTAGACTTCTAAAGTTTTTCATGCTAGTCCCTGGCTCCCAGACAGCACCTCTAGAGTCACCAAGGGCATGGGGAAACTTGCCGCCCTGAAGGAAAGGACACATGCCAGGCAGCAGCTTGAGTGAAGATGGTCCGTAGCCTGGAAGTGGTTATAGCAGGCCTTGGGTGAGACCCAGTGCTGTGCTGGCTTCAGGTCTGACCCAGTGTAGTCCCACTGGTGGTAGCATGGCCACAGCGGCACTTGTGTCACTCCCCCCTCAGCTCCAGGTGGCTCAGAACAGATAGAGAAAGTTTGTTTTGGAAAAAGTAAGGAAAGAGAAAGAACAAGAGTCTGCCTGGTAATTCAGAGAATTCTTCCAGATCTTGTTCAAGACCATCAAGGCAGTAACTTTATGAGTCTGCAAGAACACAGCATTACCGGGTGTGGGGTGCCACCTAAAGCAGATACATGTATATCACAACAACCAAGTCCCTGTGAATATCTAGAAAGCCTTTCCAAGAAGCATGGATACACACAAGTCCAAACTGCGAAGACTACAATAAATATGTAACTCTTTAATGCCCAGAGAAGAACATCCATTAAGTATCAAGAACAAAATGAGGCACCAAGGACAAATCTTGGAGAAACAGACACACGTGAGCTTTGAGACAGAGAATTCCAAATAGCTATTTTGAAGAAACTCAAAGAAATTCAAGATAATACAGAGAAATAATTCTACCAGATAAATTTAACAAAGACATTGAAATCATTTAAAATAAAGAAACAATAATTCTGGAGCTGAAAAAATACAACTGACATACTGAGGAATGTCTCAGAATCTTAATAGCAGAATTGATCAAGTAGAAGAAAGAATTAGTAAGCTTGAGGACAGAATATTTGAAAACAGATAGGGGAGACAAAAGAAAAAAGAATAAAAAAAAAATGAGGCATGCCTACAGAATCTACAAAAAAGCCCCAAAAGGGCAAATCTAAGTTACCAGTCTTAAAGAGGAGATAGGGAAAGAGACAGGAGAGGGCTTCCTAAACCTAGAAAAAGATATCAATATCCAAGTAGCAGACTGCAGAACACCAAGCAGATGTAATCCAATTAAGACTCCTTGAACACATTTAATAATCAAACTTCCAAAGGTCAATGATAAACCAAGGATCCTGAAATCAGTAAGAGAAAAAAACAAATAACATACAATAGAGTTCCAATATGTCTGGGTGCAGACTTCTCAGTGCAAACTTTACAGGCCAAGAGAGAATGGCATGACATATTTAAAGTATTGAAGGAAAAAAACTTACCCAGTGAAAATATCCTTCAAACATGAAGGACAAATACTTTCCTAGACAAACAAAAGCTGAGGAATTTTATTAACACTAGACCTGTTGAACAAGAAATGCTAAATGGAGGTATTCAATCTGAAAGAAAAAAATGTTAATAAGCAGTAACAAATCATCTGAAGGCACAAAACTCACTGGTAACAGTAAATATACACAAAAATACAGAATATTACAACACTATAATTATGGTGTGTAAACTACTCTTAAGTAGAAAGACTAAACAATTAACCGATCAAAAATAACAACTACAGCATGGTGGCTCACGCCTGTAATCCCAGCACTTTGGGAGGCTGAGGCGGGCAGATCACAAGGTCAAGAGATCGAGACCATCCTGGCCAACATGGTGAAACCCCGTCTCTACTAAAAATACAAAAATTAGCTGAGGGCGTGGTGGCAGGTACCTGTAGTCCCAGCTACTAGAGAGGCTGAGGCAGGAGAATCGCATGAACCCAGGAGGTAGAGGTTGCAGTGGGCCGAGATCGCTGCCACTGCACTCTAGCCTGGTGGCAGAGCAGAGATTCTGTCTCAATAAACAAAAACAAAAACCAAAAAAAAAAAAAACACCCAACTTGCTTTCTGGGGGCCTTATCCACTCCCACTTTTTTTCTTTTTTAAATTAAAAAAAAAAATTAAAAAAATTAAAAAAAAATAACAACAACAACAACTTTCAAAACGTAATATAATAAGATAGAAATAACAAAAAGTTAAAAAGCAGGGGTACAAAGTTAAGGTGTAGCATTTTTATTAGTCTTCTTTTTGCTTTATACAAACATGTTAAGTTGTTATCAACTTAAAATAATGGGTTATAAGATAGTACCTGCAAGCTTCATTATAACCTAAAACCAAAAGCAGACAACAAATACACAAAAAATACAAAGGAAAAACAAAATTATTTCACCAAAGAAAATCACCTTCACTAAAAATGAAACAGCAAGAAAAAAAAGAGAGAAGGCTGCAAAACAACCAGAAAATGAACAACAAAATAGCAGGAGTATGTCCTTACTTATTAATAACATTGAATGTAAATGAATTAAACTCATCAATCAAAAGACATAAAGCTGAATGAACAGAAAAATAAGACCAAATGATCTATTTCCTACAAGAAACACGCTTCACTTATAAAGACACATAGTCTGAAAATAAAAGGATGGAAAAAGATATCCCATGCCAATGTTAACCAAAAGAGCAGGAGTAGCTACCTTTATGTCAGAGAAAACAGATTAAAAAACAAAAGTATAAGAAGAGATAAAGAAGGTCACTATATAATGATAAAGGGATCAAATCAGCAAGAGAATATAATAATTGTAAATATATATGCACCCAACACTGGAGCACCCAGACATACAAAGCAACTATTATTAGAGCTAAAGAGAGAAACAGACCTCAGTACATTAATAGCTAGATACTTCAACACTCCACTTTTGGCAACGGACAGAGATGCACCAGACAGAAAACCAGCAAAGAAACATCAGACTTAATCTGCACTATAGACCAAATGGCCCGAACAGATATTAACAGAATATTTCATCCAATGGCTGCAGAATAAACATTGTTCTCCTCAGCACATGGATCTCTCTCAAGGACAGACCATATGTTACATCATAAAACAAGTCTTAAATCATTCAAAAAAACTGAAAATAGGCTGGGTGCGATGGCTCACACCTGTAATCCCAGCACTTTGGGAGGCCAAGGCAGTGGATCACTTAGGATCACTTGAGGTCAGGAGTTCAAAACCAGTCTGACTGACATGGTGAAACCCTGTCTCTACTAAAAATACAAAAATTAGCCTGGTGTGGCCTGTAATCCCACCAACTCGGGAGGCTGAGACAAGAATTGCTTGAACCCAGGAGGTGGAGGTTGCAGTGAGCAGAGATTGGGCCACTGCACTCCAGCCTAGGCAACAGAGTGAAACTCCATCTCAAAAGAAAAAGACAAACTATGAAAGAAATTAAAGAGGACACAAAAAAATGGAAAGATGTTCCATGCTCAATATTGTTAAAACGTCCATAGCACCTAAAGCAATCTACAGATTCACTTGCAATCCCTATCAAAATACCAATGACATCAATCACAGAAATAGAAAACACAATCGTACAATTTATAAAGAACCACAAAAGACCCAAAATAGTCAAAACTATCTTAAGCAAAAAAAACAAAACTGGAGGAATAATATTACCTGACTTCAAATTATAGTGCAGAGGTATAGTAATCAAAATAGCATGGTACTAGCATGAAAATAAACACATAAACCAATGGAACAGAATAGAGAATGTAGAAACAAATCTATATACCTAAAGTGAACTCATTTTTGACAAAAGAACCAAGAACATACAGTGAAGAAAAGACAGTCTCTTCAACAAATAGTACTGGGAAAGTCGTTATCTATATGAAGAAGAATCAAACTAGACCCCTATCTCTTACATATACAAAAATCAAATCAAAATGATTAACAACTTAAATCTAAGTTGTTAATCTAAGACCTCAAACTATGAAACTACTGTAAGAAAATATTAGATGAAACTCTTCAGGACATTGGTCTGGGCAAAAATTTCTTGAGTAATACCCCACAAGCACATGCAACCAAAGCAAAAGTGGACAAATGGGATTATATCAAATTAAAAAGCTTCTACACAGCAAAGGAAACAGACAACAAACAGAATAGGAGAATATATTTGCAAATTATCCATCTGACAAGGAATAATCAGAATATAAAAGGAGCTGAAACAATTCTGTAGAAAAAAATATAATAATCCAATTTAAAAATGGGCAAAAGACTAGAATAGACATTCCTCAAAAAAAGACATAAAAATACCAAACAGGCGGCCAGGCACAGTGGCTCACACCTGTAATCCCAGCACTTTGCCAAGGCCGGTGGATCACCTGAGCTCAGGAGTTTGAGACCAGCCTGGGTAACATGGTAAAACTAAATCTCTACTAAAATACAAAAAATTAGCTGGGTGTGCCTGCAGTCCCAGCTACTTGGGAGGCTGAGGCAGCAGAATTGCTTGAACTCAGGAGGCAGAGGCAGAGGTTGCAGTGAGCCAAGATCGCACCACTGCACTCCAGCCTGGGTGACAAAGCAAGACTCCATTTCCAAAAAAAAAAACCAGATGGTCATATGAAAAGGTGCTCAGCACCACTGATCATCAGAGAAATGCAAATCAAAATTACAATATCTCACCCCAGTTAAAATGACTACTATACAAAAGACAAGCAATAACAAATGCTGACAAGGATGTGGACAAAAGGAAGCCTTCATACGTTGTTGGTCAGAATGTAAATTAGTACAACCACTATGGAGAACAATTTGGAGGTTCCTCAAAAAACTAACAGTAGAGCTACTATATGATCTAGCAATCCTACCGCTAAGGACCTACCCAAAAGAAAATCAGTGTATCAGAGAGATATTTGCACCACCAAGTTTACTGCTACACTGTTCACAATTGCCAAGATTTGGAAGCAATCTAAGTGTCCATCAATAGATGAATGAATAAAGAAAATGTGTATTTATACACACTGAAGTACTATTCAGCCATAAAAAAGAATGAGATCCTGGCCAGGTGTGATTGCTCATGCCTATAATACTAGCACTTTGGGAGGCCAAGGTGGGTGGATCACTTGAGGTCAGGAGTTCAAGACCAGCCTGGCCAACATGGTAAAATCCCTTCTCTACTACTAAAAATACAAAAAACTAGCTAGGTGTGATGACAGATGCCTGTAGTCCCAACTACTCAGGAGGCTGAGGGAGAGAACTGCTTGAACCTGGGAGGTGGAGGCTGCAGTGAGCCGAGATCACGCCAATGCACTCCAGACTGGGTGACAGAGCAAGACTCTTATCTCAAAAAAAAAAGAAAGAAAGAAGAGAAAAAGAAAAAAGACTGACATTCCTGTCATGTGCAACAATATGGATAGCACTGCAGGAGGACACTATATTAAGTGAAATGAGCCAGGCACAGAAACAAACATCGCATGTTCTCACTTATTTGTAGGATCTAAAAATCAAAACAATTTATCTAATGGAAACACAGAGTAGAAGAATTGTTACCAGAAGCTGGGAAGGGTAGTGGGGAGGCAGGGGTGAAGCTGGGATGGTTAATAGGCACAAAAAACAAAAACAAAAAAATTAACAGAATGAGTAAGACCTAGGTTTTTTTTGTTTGCCTTTTTTTTTTTTTTTTTTGAGACAGAGTCTCACTCTGTTGCCCAGGCTGGATGGAGTACAATGGCACGATTTCGACTCAATGCAACCTCTACCTCCTGGGTTCAAGCAATTCTCCTGCCTTAGCCTTCTGAATAGCTGGTATTACAGGCATGTGCCACAACGCCCAGCTAATTTTTGCAATTTTTAGTGGAGATAGGGTTTTGCCATGTTGGCCAGCCTGGTCTTAAACTCCTGACCTCAAGTGATCCACTGGCCTCAGCCTCCCAAAGTGCTAGGGTTACAGGTGTGAACCACCATGCATGACCAGACCTGGTATTTAATAGCACAACAAAGTGACTATGGTAAATAATAATTGTACATTTAAAAAAACTAAAAGACTATAATTAGATTGTTTATAACACAAAGGAGAAATGCTTAAGGGGATAGATACTCCATTTTCCATAATGTGATTATTACACATTGCATGCCTGTATCAAAACATCTCATGTATCCCATAAAGATACACCTACAATGTACCCCCCAAAATTACGAATTAAAAAAAATTAAAGAAATGCAACCAGTGTTTGCAATTTGTGTATCTTGCTTATATGATAATATATGTTTTTGAAAAGACATGTTAATGTTAGAATAAAAATAATATACTTGCATGGCAGAGAAGGTTCAACAAGCCATCATTTTCTCCAGGAAGTTTTCCTTAGTCCTTCATAGTTACATGCCCTCCCAAGTGTTCTCATAGCACTCTGCATTTTTCCTAATCTAGTACTTACCATGCTATAACATAAAGACCGAAAAGTTTATACAATCTCTCAACACTGTAAGCTCAACAAGGGAAGAAATCATATCTTTTATCACTGCATCCCTAATATCTAATATAATAATAAGCATATAGTAGGCACTCAATATTTGCAAAATGAATTTTTAAAAGAAGTCACATGGTAAAAGTTCAAAACAACCTATACGTTTAGGATTATTGCCTAAATATACAAAATAAAATCTATATAAGTTTGATTATAACACTTTTATTTCACATTTTCATTAAAAGTTTAGTATCCTTGCTTAAACACCTCAGTTCAAGGGTGGTTATGGTGAGTATGTATCTGTTTGGTTTATTTAAGTGTTCTGCATAAAATAGTTTGAAAAATCACTGATTTAGATCAACACAAATATGTAGCAACTAGGCTAGACAGAACAAGTAAGGCTTCTCTTTTGGCGTACCAACATGTCTGTAATGTACTACATAGAACTCTGAAACTACTAAATAATCCAATTATTTGCCAGTAAACTCATTTAGCTGATAATACACCCATTCCTGACAGTACATACCAAAGGTATTTTCCTATGATGCCATTTGGAGCACTGAAAATGATTTTTAATTCAAAAACTTTCCAAAGGACATGACATATGGGAGGAACAAGTGTATCCATAAATCCTGAAATAAATAAGGAACACAAAGTCCAATTCTCTAGTTCATAATCCTGCTCCAGGGTTAGGTAAACAAGGAAACTGAGGAAATTCATCTTAATTCTTAACAATGGAACAGAGGGAAGGAATATACAGTTGTCAGAGACAAGGAGTCTTTGAATAAACAAGTTTTCGTAGTAATAGGTTTCTTGAATGATACAAATAAATCATCCCTCATAGTTCATATCCAGGTATCTATTTATGGCAGAGTAGGATGAAGCAAAATTTCCTCTAAGGGGTAGAAGAAAGATAACTCACTGCTCTAAAGCCTCCCAGAAAGAGATGTTTAAGAAAGTCATACCAGTATCATCCTGCTTTTGACTATGTAACTACTTCAAAGAAGAACCCAGTTTCCTCATAACCCAGTAATTTCCTCAAGTGAAAAATAGTGGTTTTCTACCCAAGTGGTGGTGGTAACAAAATCACTGCCTTATGAATGTATAATAACTTACATATATTGTATTATTTATTTTTTTGAGACGGAGTCTTGCTCTTTCGCTCAGGCTGGAGTGCAGTGGTGTGATCTTGGCTCACTGCAACCTCTGCCTCCTGGGTTCAAACAATTCTCCTACCTGAGCCTCCCGAGTAGTTGGAATTTTAGGCATCTACCACCATGGCCGGCTAATTTTTTTTGTATCTTTTATAGAGATGGGGTTTCACCATGTTGGCTACGTTGGTCCTGAACTCCTGACCACAAGTGATCCGCCCACCTCGCCACCCAAAGTGCTGGGATTACAGGCATAAGCCATTGTGTCCCGTCCATATTGTATAATTTAAACAATATATAAATCTTGGAAAACTATCAGGGCTGGTATTTCAATCCATGTTTTAGAGATAATTCTTTATTTGCATATGAGATAAAGAGACCGCTTCAAAATCACAGTGGTAGGAAGCAACACAGATGGGTTAGAAATATGGTCTTTTTGATTCCTAGTCCAGGGCCTATAACATAATACTACAAGTAATCTAGAATATAAACTTCTATATCTAGGGGCATAAAATAAAATCAATCCCCCTTATAAACAGATAATACTACTACATCTGCTAATATAAGAACACAAGAAACAGCAGGGACTTTGTAGAAGATGTATACTTGTATTTCAACTCTACTACTTACTTTGATGTGGACATTCATTCTTCCAGTCTATAAAAAGGAGCAAAATACCAAGTATATAGGGTTTTAAAAGTTAAATATATCTAAAAATTATTCACATGACCTACATACAAAGGAGGTTCTAGTCCTAGCTGTGGTTAGCAAGCAATAAATCTTCTTTTCCCTTCCACTTCAACTAACAAGATGTGAAGATTCTAGTATTTAGAATGAGTCCATCAAAACGGTCTCTACAGATGAAACTCAAAGTTCTTCCTTAGTTAAGACTGAAGTTACTGAGCTAGGCAGATTATTTAACTTACTTAAGTCCTGCCTGTAGTTTGAAAAACAAAATGTTCAGTTTCCTTCCTTTCTCTTCCCCTTCCATTTTCTTGAGGCAAAAGACACAGCTAAGAAAAAAAAGTACTTTTTAAAGGGGGAATAAAGACAAGCAGATAATGAAAGCACAGAATGAGTAATTATTTGGTAATAGGGTCCAGCTGAAAAGGGATGGTTCACCAAAGTAGTAAGAAGTCCAGAGAAAACAAAAAAACTAATTAATCTCTCTAATCGCAAAAACTACACAGAAAGGTAGAGACCCATCCCATGAATTTAGAGAATCTTCTTAATAGCAGTTTACTGCAGATCGGGACCCTGACATGCTAAAAGAAAACCTTGTTCTGTGTAAAGGCAAACATAAGAATGACCTGTTTCCGGCTGGTCGTGGTGGCTCATGCTTGTAATCCCTGCACTTTGGGAGGCTAAGGCGCACAGATCACAAGGTCAAGAAATTGAGACCATCCTGGCCAACATGGTGAAACCGCATCTCCACTAAAAATACAAAAATTAGCTGGGTGTGGTGGCATACGCCTGTAGCCCCAGCTACTCAGGAGGCTGAGGCAGGAGAATCACTTGAACCCGTGAGGCGGAGGCTGCAGTGAGCTGAGATCGCGCCATTGCACTCCAACCTGGCAACAGAGTGCGACTCCATCTAAAAAAAATAAACAAAATAACCTGTTTCCCTAGGAAATATATGGCTATGATTTTCTCAATCAAAATGAGGAAAAATGAGTTGTTTTTCTAGGAATCTTGGACATACTAAATACAAAAGAAAAAAGTAAGTCCATAAAGTTAAGCAGTTCGGAAAAATACCCAGGAACTTCACTAAAATAGGAAAATAAGTGGTCGGGAAATGTTCAGACAGATTATCTCCTTTATCCCTTTATTATTTACCTTAGTACTAGGCAAGAGGGTCTGAAAATGCAAAGAAGTCGTTAAGGAGAAAAAACTAAAGATTAAAGGTTCATATGGGTTTTTTGGTCATTCCACAGGCTATACACATATGTTTCTCCCTTAGGTCATGTCTCATCTAAATAGCAACTTGAAAAAACCAAACGGCTTAACAGAGATATACCTACCAACTGTCAGGGATGAAATCGATCTTTAACGAAACAGCTCAGAGTCTACTTCTTCATATAACTTTGAACTACTACAAGTGTAAAGGGTACTATTTTTAAAATTGGGAAGAAGGGCAGGGAAGAATGCTAGGCAAATTAATGAATTACATGTGGTTCCAATTTAAAATTACTCATTTGTTTCAAATGAAATGTTCTACTTTAATTGAGGCTATTAGTATGCTATATCAAAAGAACACGAGTATAAATGTTCATACTTACAACTAGGACTGAATCTCTTTCATATGATAACCACTTATAGCTAACAAAAACATGTAATGCAACCTAACAAATTATATTCTTCATAAGGAAATATAAGGAGAATTCTAACTCATTAGCATGTTACTGTTCTGCCCAACTATAGACAAGTTATCTATACATGCCTAACAAAAGTCAGGTAAGACCAAAGCTCCAAAGTACAGGTTACTTCTTTTAAGGGAAAGTATAGATAACTTTTCCAAATTTTTATAATATACATTGTTTTTGTCAATCTAAATCTTTAATAGATTAATGTTAAAATGAACATTATCAATCTGTTAATAGGAATGGGGAAAAAGGAAAATAAAGGAACTGTTAGACATACCCTATGTAGTATTTCTAAAACCTTTAATGCAGTATGAAGAAAACTGTTGAAAATTCTTCTTTCAGAAGGGGGAATACCGATCTTGTAGAGTTTCAAAAGATGTACCACAACTTCCTTAAAAAGTTCTACTATCTTGAGGAATAGTGGAGGTTCAAGTACTGACCACCAATTTTCTGTTATTAAAAAGTGAACATGAAAATAAAATGAAGTTAAGAAATTTCAAAATCATATGGACTTTTCTTTTGAAGCAGTTGTTAACCCTTAGAAAACCCCAGAAAGATGCATATAACACAATATTTTATGTAACATTTCTATGGTTTATACCCCTCCAGCCAAGCTAAACAATACTGTCCTATAAGCTCTCAAAAACAAAAATAACATATGAAAGTCCTGTTGAATTTATATTCTCAGTTTCCTAAATTATATTAAAAACTCACCACCATACCTAATATTAAAACCCGTTACTCAAAGTTTTGAAAATTACTTTTTCAATTTTTAAACAAAACAGCCTTTCAATTGTATTGCTCTAATACTAAAGGATCTTTCTAAGTTTTATCTTTCAATTTAATATATGGTTGAAATATTGTGAACCACTACCTTTAAAATGCAAGGTACTCCTGAAGATCAAATACAGAAGCTGAACAATGTAAAGTGTAACATACGGGTCCTTCCCCACATTCACTATTTGTAGTTACTAAGTACAAACACTTCAATCCTATGAAGCAGGCAGAAAAAATACAATAATTTCTGACAACAGGGAAGAAATACTCTTGTCAGTCCCTGCTTGACTCTTTTATTACTGGGTATTTCCCTCAGATTCCTATATTCTACCTCTTGCTTGTTGCTTCCTCCATTTACCCTCAGCCTTAAAGTTCTTGTACTGATATTCTATATATCTCAGCTCCACATATCTAACAAATACTATTAGAAAGAAAAGCACTGGGTTAGCAAAAAAATTATAAAGGCCAGGAGATAGAGATAAAATCTAGACAAATAGAAAAATTAAAGTGAGAAAAGTTTAGGCCAAAAGACCAGAGTGCTAAGAGACAGAAGTGCAAGATCAGATAAGCAACAAAATCTAGTCTATACACAGAAAAAGGAAATCAAATATCATGAAATCAGCAAGTGAAGGAAAAACAAGACAGAGGGCTTATATCAGGGTTCGAAGAAGACTTAAAACCCATGTTTGTTCAGTTTTAATTGTTCCTCCTCCTTTACTTCTTTAACAGCAAGATTATACTAAAGGCGATGAGGGAAAGGAATATGGGTAACAGTTTTTAACTTTCCTAATATTGTCTTTGCTGTTATGTTTGATTAAACTTCTATATCTAACATGCTTTTCTTTCAACAACTCCAACACTAGAATCAAATGACTAGACAAAAGCAAGAAAAGGAAAAACAGGTTCATTTTTCCCTAAGACAATGTCAAATAAGCAGGGAAGGAGAACTGCAAATAGCAAAAGAACTTATGAGCATTTTCATTTAAAGAGAAAAGATTTCAAAAGAAAAAAAAATTAGTATTCTTACCAAGTACTTTCAGTGGTGCCTTTTCTAGGTTCACAAGAGCTGTACCAAAGGGAATTGCTATTGTTGTGAAATTGTTGGAATCACTCATCAGGGGACATTCTGGTAGAGTAAGATAAAACCTCAATGCTTCAACATCAGGTAAGGAGCTAGTCAGTTTAGGAATAAGATTCTTTTCCAAACTAGCTGCCACCTATATTTTGACAAAAAGTAAAACCTACTTCATTTAAAATGAATATACTTTCAAAGAAAAAAAAAAAGGAAGGCAGGAAGAAAAAAAAGAAAAGGAAAATTTTGCACTACAGCAAACACGAAATAGTGAAGAAGAAAAAAGAAAGACAAAGTCTTACAACGAATGTACTTTACAGCACAATGAAAATTAATGCCTAAGCATTGCTTGGCGAATTTAAAAAATCATCTGTACAAGTCTCAATTTAAAATCTCTACCTCTACAACTATACACAAACTGAAGCAACATGATAATATTAAGTAATTCAGGGTCTGCTTCAAACATCTGAAAAGATTTATACATCTTTGACAGCTAAATTACAAATGCTTTAAAATGAAATCTTATTTTAAAAGCACATCATAAGAGTCTGTGAAACTGCAAAGTAAATTAGGCTATAAACATATAACAGAACAACAACAAAAAATCAACAGATAATAATGTAAATATAATACTTTAAACACAGACCTGCTGAGATATCTGCGGATGATCAGGTTGTATAAGTTTGTGGAATAAAAGCCTAGCAGCATTCATATCAACCCCCGAAAATTTGGTACCTGTTCTATAGTGATCATCATTGCTAAAAAACAGAAAAGAAAGAAAGAAAAAAAACCAATAGAATAAAACTTTAAAATTACTTCATTTTAAAATTTGATATACTATTTAATAAACAAATTTGAAAATTTCACCATATTAATGAATTGCCACTTACCTAACAGCTAAAAAACTTCCATTCAGGCAACCAGAGGAAGAAAATGTTCCATCTATCTCACTAAAAAATTAAAAAAAATTTTTTTTAAATCACAGAATTAGGAATTTAATTGTTTACCCTTTCTTTAAAAAAATTAAAATGAATATGAATCTAATAATTAATGTTACAGAGCACTCCTCTAACACCCAATTAGATGAATCAGAATTATATAAATTGCTAAAGACTGATAAAATAATACTTGATAAAGGTATTACTGTTTACCATAGACTTTCTCAAATATTACTTTCATTGCTTTATCAAATGAATGTTATCTGCTTTAAAACATGGAATTTTAAAAATTAAGTGTTTATATTCAGATAAAAACTTTCTTTAATTTAAAAAAAATTTTAAATTCCATATTGGCAGTGAGTCCAATCAGGGATGTCTTTGGGATTTTCAGAAAAATTATAGTTTTGGAAAACAATCTAGTAAAACAAAACAGCTTTCAAATACAACCCGTCATCCCAAATACCAACAAAAACCAAATAACAAAATCTTAAGTATTACTAGACAAGTTAACAAAATATTCAAGAAACAAATAATATTCAAGTCTTCCAAAACGTCTAAAAGTTAAGATACTGACCACTATGAAACTAGAAAGAACACATTTCAAGGCCAATCCTAAAATGGCTACATTTAATATTTTATGTTATCATTTAACATATATCTATGTACATGAAAGAACAACTTATGCATATTTAATTAAGATCTTTAAAAATATCTATTATTATGGATTTTTTGGGGAGACAAGTTCTCACTTTGTTGCCCAAGCTACAATGCAATGGTGTTATCTCAGCTCACTGCAGCCTTGACTTCCCAGGATCAGGTGATCCTCCCACGTCAGCCTCCCAAGTAGCTGAGACCACAAGTGTGTGCCACCACACATAGCTACTTGTATTTTTTTTGTAGAGATGGGGTTTTGCCATGTTGCCCAGGCTGGTCTCCAATTCCTGGGCTCAGGCAATCTGCCTGCTTTAGCCTCCCAAAGTGCTGGGATTACAGGCATTAGCCAACTGTGCCTGGCCCAAAATGCTTTTCTTACTTGGCTATCTCCACAGGAAACCTTCCAGAAGGACAGCTCAACCATTTCTGAATTAGAGCTTCATTCACTGTCCAGATCTGCTTTGTAGGATCGGGACATCTGAAGTCATCTGGTGGCCCACAGTTCTAAATTTTCAAATAAGATTAGTCAGAGGGAAGAGATATTATATATAACTCAAAAACCCCATTATATATTTGTGTTTTAAACAGAATTACTGAACACCTGAAACAAAAACCTATCTAATAGATCAGAAAAAATTTATTCTATAGACTTGAGGGGAAAAAACTAGGGCAATTACTTTGTAACATATAAAGAACATTAATTATGTTTTTTTTTTAATTTGTCAAAATTATTGGAGCTAAGTATTTACAAGATTATATTATTACCTGGGGACTAGAGTAATGTGAAAAGCTTTGATCTCCCCCTGAGAAAATTCTTTTTACACAGAAATATTCTTCAGAATCTGTAATAAAAATGTAAAAAATTAAAAGCCAAGATTTATATAATATATTTCAAAGTATCAAATATGCCATTAGATTTTCACATATTCATCTAATTTAATAAGGCCTCCCATTCATGAACTCCAGATATAAAGTGACTTGAAATATTCTGACTGCTATGGGGACGAGACTGACCAAATGATGAACATTAAATGATCCCACAAGCATAAGTAGCATTTGGTGAAGTTTACAAGCCTTTCTTCTGCTCTGTACCAAGAAAAAAAAAAGCATTTTCTAATTCGCATCTCAGTGTATTTCATTTTAAACCAAAGATGATTAAAAAAAATAGAATGAAAGTTACAAAAGATAGCTAGAAGAAAATAAAAATTAAGAATATTTATTTTTGGCCGGGCACAATGGCTCATGCCTATAATCCCAGCTCTTTGGAAGGCCAAGGCAGGAGGATCACTTGAGGTCAGGAGTTTGAGACCAGCCAGGCCAACATAGTGAAACCCCATCTCTACTAAAAATACAAAAATTAGCCAGGCATGGTGGTGTGTGCCTGTAATCCCAGGTACTCGTAAGGCTGAGACAGGAGAATCATTTGAACCCAGGAGGCGGAGGTTGCAGTGGGCTGAGATCATGCCACTGTACTCCAGCCTGGACCAGAGAGTAAGACTCCATTTCAAAAAAACAAAAAAAATTTATTCTTGAACTGGGCTACAGTGGCACGTGCCTGTAGTCCCAGCTACTTGGGAGGCTGAGGCAGGAAGACGGCTTGAGCCAAGTTCAAAGCTGCAGTATGCTATGATTGCATCTGTGAATAGCCACTGCATTCCAGTAAGGGCAACATAGCAAGACCCATCTCTTAAAAAATATATATTCCTAAAAAGAAATAACAAACAACAATTAAAACTTCTTGAGTAAATATTTCATAATACAAAACTATTTTTTTTTTCAATATAAGTATACAAGATGATTCATACAGCTGTTTGTTGGCAGCTATTTGTCAGTAAAAAACCAAATTAGGCCCAAAAATGTATATATTAATAAGTAAGTTTATTAGGAATAAGGAAAGAGCAACAAACAACAAAGTTTCTTTTGCAAAAACAAATAAGCAAAGAGAAAAACTGATAAAAAAAACTTTACACTTTATCTTCTTTTCCCGTTCTTTAATTTTGTTATTTCTATCTTACTATACTGTATATCTTCACAAGTTGCTGTAGGTATTAATTTTTAGCTGTTCATATTTTAGTCTTCTTACTCAAGATGAGTAGTTTGTACACCACAATTCATGTTGTAATATTTTGTATTTCTCTGTGTACTTACTATTACCAGTGAGGTTTTGTACCTTCAGATGATTTGTTATTGTTCATTAATGTCCTTTTCCTTTGCAATGAAAAACTCCCTTTAGTATTTTCTTTTAGGACAGGTCTGCTGTTGATAAAACCCCTCAGGTTTTTTTTTTTTAGATGGAGTCTCCCTCTTGTTGCCCAGACTGGAGTGTAATTGTGTGATCTTGGCTCACTGCAACCTCCGCCTCCCGGGTTCAAGCGATTCTC
Organism: Cheracebus regulus; assembly: GCA_963574635.1. Classification (NCBI taxonomy): domain Eukaryota; kingdom Metazoa; phylum Chordata; class Mammalia; order Primates; family Pitheciidae; genus Cheracebus; species Cheracebus regulus. The sequence goes on from CAUYQU010037097.1 coordinate 45,228, forward strand.
CTGCCTCAGCCTCTAGAGCAGCTGGGATTACAAGCACCCACCACCATACTTGGCTAATATATTTTTTGTATTTTTAGTAGAGACGGGGTTTTGCCATGTTGGTCAGGCTGGTCTCGAACTCCTGACCTCAGGTGATCTACCCGCCTCAGCCTCCCAAAGTGCTGGGATTATAGGCATGAGCCACCGTGCCTGGCCGCCCCTCAGCTTTTGTTTGTTTGGGAAAGCGTTTACTTCTCCTTCATATCTGAAGGATATTTTCACTGGATATAATATTCTAGGCTAAATGTTATTTTCCTTTAGCACTTTAAGTATGTCATGCCATTCTCTCCTAATCTATAAGGTTTCCACTGAGAAGTCTGCTGTCAGATGTACCGGAGCCCCATTATATGTTGTTTGTTTTCTCTTGCTGCTTTTGAGACCCTTTCTTTATCCCTAATCTTTGAAAGTTTGATTATCAAATGTCTGGAAGTAGTCTTATTTGGGTTAAATCCACTTGGTGTTCTATAACCGTGCACTTGAATATTGATATTTTTCTTTAGGATTGAAAAGGTCTTTGTTATTAGCTCTTTAAAAAACTTTCTAACTCTATTTCTCCTTCTACCTCCTCTTTAAGGCCAGTAATCCTTAGATTTGCCCTTTTAAGGCTATTTTCTAGGTGCTGTGGGAGTATTTCACTTTTTTCTTTTGTTACCTCTGTACATTTTCATATAGCTTGTCTACATCCTCACTAATTCTTTCTTCTGCTTGATCAATTCTACTGTTGAGAGCCTCTGATGCATTCTCCAGGTTGTCAACTGAATTTTGCAGTCCAGAATTTCTCTTTGATATTTTACTATTGTTTCAATCTCTTTGTTAACTTTATCTGATGGGACTCTGAACCTCTGTTTATTTTCAGTTTCGTTGCAATTCCTCAAAACAGTTGTTTTGAATCTCTGAAAAGTCATGTAGCTTTGTCTCTTCATGTCTGGTCGCTAGTGCCTTATTTCATTTGTTTGGTGAGGTCATGTTTTCCTGGATGGTCTTGATGCTTCCAAATGTTCGTCATGTCTAAGCATTGAAGAGTCAGGTATTTATTCTAATCTTTTTTTTTTTTTCCCTCGTTTCAAGTTTTAATCAAAGCTTGTACATAAGATTGCTTTATTCCTGCATCTTCTCAATTGTTTCTTCCTTGTATTTGCCTTTTTCCTTTCCTACTTGGCGAGATTTGGCTTTCCGTTCAAGGATCTTTTTGCGGTCTTTGTCCAGTTTTAGTCTAGTGATAGCCACCTTGCTGGGGTGAATGCCTACGTGGACAGTTGTGCCATCAGCCTTTTCCCGCCGCACCCGTTCAATGTAGGTGACATATTTCTTCCTGTAAACCTGGACTACTTTGCCAATCTGCTGACCTTTATAGTGTCCTCGTACAACCTGAACTTCATCATCCTTTCGGATGGGCATGGATCGCACGTTGTACTTCTGTCTCAGTTCTTTGGAAAGAGGGGAGGACATACTCTTCCTGCAAATGTGGGAAGGTGCATTGAAATGCCTTTTGCGATTCTTGCTTCGGTCGGAAGTCACAAAGGGATTGAACTTCATTTTGGCAGCTGCCGCTTAGGTGATGGCCGCAAAAGGGCTTTAAAAACATTTTTTACGTTTGGGGGTTTTTGTGATGGCGGGCCTCATTAATTTTGAAATGATCTTGACTACTGGTACTTCAAATAATTCTTTTTGTATTTCTCTTCTCCTAATATTTCAGCTATGCACATGTAACACTTTTTGAAATTATCACATAGTTCCTAGGTATTCTGTTCTACTTGTATCAGTTTTTTCTCTGCATTTCAGCATGAAAAGTTCCTATTGACTTACATTCAAGCACATTTATTCTTTCCTAGACTGTGCCCAGTCTATGAATGAGACCAAAGGCATTCTTCATTGCTGTTATAATGTTTTTGATTCTTTCTTGGATTTTTAATCTCTCTGCTTACATTACCCTTCTGTTGCTGCCTGCTGTTTACTTTTTTCATTAGAATCCCTAACATATTAATCATAGTGATTTTAATTTTATGTTTGACAATCCCAACATCTGTGGCACATGATTCTAGTTCAGATGCTTGCTTTGTCTCTAGAGACCGATGGTTTTTTTATCTGTTAGTATGCCTTGTAACTTCTTCTTGAAAGCTGGAAATAATGGGAATTGCAGCAAATAGGCCTTTAATGTTAGCTTTTATTTCAATCTGGCTAGAAGTTGGCCTCTATTCAATGTTTGCTGCATCTGAATTTGTCAGAGGCTTTAAATTACTCTAACATCCTTTTCAAAAAATGTCCCTGATGACTTTGGGCTTCTCTAAGCACCCTTCCTCGAGACAGCCTGTATGTTACAGACCTCTTAGCTATAATCCCCATCATTACACCAAGCTCTGTTGGTATGCAGACAATGCGTGGCAGTGGAAACATTCTTTAATGTTATAATTAAATTTCAGTCTTTTTAGCAGGTTTTTGTCCTTCATTGTGATGACTGAGACATTCAGGAATATTTCTTAGCTTTCTCTCTCATTAGGTGAGACAGGAAGGCTAGAAAGGGCTGAGAGTGGGAGCAAAATGCCCTTATCTTAGATGAGATAAAGTTGTAGTAATGTATTTTCCCTGAAAAGTAGGCCTTTGCCATGAAGACTTGAGATCTATTTCACAACAGTCACTCTTCTTCCTCTGCCAGAGCTGTAAGGATATGCTTCTTGACTCTTCATCATGAGAACTCAGTGAGGTTCTTGGAGGTAAAACCCATGAAATTGTGGACCCCACACCCTGGGCTGCAATGCCCCAAGAATTTCTCATTCTCATGCTAGTCCAGAACCAGCTTCCAGCAATTCATCAGAATTACTGCTAAAATGTTCCATCAGGTTTATGGCTTTAGTGGTTACTGTTTCAGGTTAGCAGGGCTTGGCTGTGACTTTCTGGATTTACTTGTCTTTCCAGATTTAGGGTCGAGGTTTGCCTTGCAGCTCAGTTCTTCAACGGGTCCAAGAAAAGTCACTAGTTTTCAATATGTTCATCTTTTTATTGTTGTAAGAACAGGAATGACAACTTTTAAGCTCTTTACATGTAGGAGCCAAGACCAAAAGTTTTGGGGGAAACATATGTAACACTGTGTTTCTCATAAGTTAAGCAAAAATCTTCTTGACTTGGAGAGAATGGAAATAGAAGTAAAAATGAATTCAGAATTATTTTCTTTTTTATTCTATGCATCTATAATTGCAATATTATAAATGTCAAAATATTAATATGTCTTTTATGTATCATGAGCAGATGTGAAATCAGCTTGTATGAAAAAACTTACCTTTTTTGTCATTATTAGGAAAATAAAAAAATAAGCCAAGTGTATTAGTCCATTTTCATGTTGCTGATAAAGACATACTCAAGTCTGGGTAATTTTTACTGGAAAAAGGTTTATTAGACTTACAGTTTCACATGGCTGGGAAGGCCTCATGATCATGGTGGAAGGCAAGGAGGAGCAAGTCACATCTTACACAGATGGCAGCAGGCAAAAAAGAGAGCTTATGCAGGGAAACTTGCATTTTTAAAACCATCAGATCTTGTGAAACTCATTCACTATCAACCATATCACCAAGAGAAGAAGCTTTTTTTTTTTTAAATCAACTTAGACTCTGAGTATAAATTTAAAGAAAGGTATCTACACTTGTAAATCCTTGCCACAAAACACACGATTTTGCTTGAAGTTTGAGCAGTATGAAGTGTGATTTTTCCACAGTCAATGCATCCCAAGTCATGTTGGGCTCTCTTGTGTACAAAAACAGCCATTCATTTGAAATGATTTTTCATACCAGCTTTAAATAGAAGCACCATAAAACATTTGATTCCTATTTTAAAAGTTTTCTCTAGATCTAACAGAATTATGCCTAGCACACAGTAGGTACTCAATATATGTATAACGAATTGAGTATTTTGATATTACATCAAGTGTTGCAACATCAGTTTCAACTTTCTTCCTAAATGATGAAACAGGCCATTTTATACCTTAAAAATGTAAGAATTTCTTCAATTCTCTTCATCACATAAGAGCAGGTATCCTCTCCTTGCCCTCTTCGAAATGTGTATCTTCGTCACAGTCTCATTTAACAGAGAACTGAATTTTGGTGAACAGAAAAGGATTTGCTTCTTTTATCTTGAACGGTAGGTTGAAAAATTATTCAACAAGAGTTGATCTAATCAAAACTGCTAAGCTGATGAAATTAATCTCTGGTAATATTTAAGCATCCTTTCTGCATCATTTCCTGTTAACTTCATCTCTTCTCTACCAGAATCTCAAGATCAAAACCCCTTACTTTGTGTAAGGGACTGATCTGAAATTATTACTCATATCTTCCTTTTTCTCTTCAACAGGTATTTTTTGTTTTGTTTTGTTTATTCCTGTGACTCATATTAATTAGGTGCTCAGTGGAAAGGAAACATCTCTAATTAGCACTGACTTTCAAAGGACTGACAGCTTTCCAAGGTCCATTTGCTCTGGAAGGGTAGGTGGCTAAATGAAATGAATCACTGATTGAATTTTAACTGACTGTGTGACTAGTGAAAGGGGGATCATTGGAATTCTATCTCAAGCTGGGGCCAGGGCTGGACCTAAGATCAAAACTTCTGTTGGAATCAGGATTAGTGCTACTTCTGGTTTCTGCTTTCCCCTGAGATGGGTCAGCACCAAAGTACAGGAAAACCAAAAACAGTTTGTGCTTGGAGGGTGCAATGTTCACGAATTCAGTAGATGAAGTCATAGGCCAGACAAGGTTTGAAGCAGGAAGCAACAATGTCTAGTATAACAGATCTTCCACCTGTACCAGGTGCTAAATAAAAGCAACGGATTAGCAGAGGCCCCTGAAGAAACTGCCACTCTTTCAAGTGACCTAGATGCCCAGTTTCTTGTTTTGTCTTCAGATTTGCCAAAATCAATGAAGATCCACTGCAATACTATCTGAGAATTATTTTGATTTAAGATTTGATTAAGCTCTACTGATTATATGGGTATAAATGTGATAGAGATTAAGAAATTATGCATGATGAAGATAGCTGTGATTTAAAAAATCATAGTCACTCCAACGCAAAAGCAGAACACACCTTTAGTAAAATCCAAATGTTATACATTCGACTGGAGTCAATACAATGAGAATTCACTATCACAAGAACAGAACAGGAAAGACCTGCCCCCGTGATTCAATCACCTCCCACCAAGTCCCTCCCACAACACGTGGAAATTGTGCCAATGGAATGAATCAATTATCCAAGAAAAGTTCATATTATAGAAGAGGAGAGAGAAATGCCTGCATGGCTAAAGAGAATAGAATAATCTAATCAAGAATCAAATAAAAACAACTAGAAATCATCTTGGAATTGTTGAAAACATGTTTTTAAAAAAAACCCTAAAACTCCTTTGTTCTTCTGTGGCTTTGTGGCTGATCCACATCTTTTTCAATACACTGTAAAAACCAAATGTTATGTTTTCTTCATTGTAAAAACTGGCTTTGCAAATATAAGATTTGTCCAAAATAAACCTTCAGTAAAAAACTTGTTAATATTAAACAACAAAGCATGGAGGTAGACTTAAATAGCAAAATTAGGAGTCATTTAAATTATGGCTTTGAGTTATTGGGACTGGAAGGAAATTATGAAGATTTTTGAAATTTCAGAATTTGTGATCACTTTAAATCAGAGCCAACAAAGATTAACTGCTTAAAGAAAGATATATCTGATATTTTTAAGGTGTCCTTTAAAAATATTTCCTCTAAATTTCTCTTAAATCCGGCCAGGTATAGTGGCTCACATCTGTAATCTCAGCATTTTTGGAGGTCAAGGGAGGTGGATCAACTGAGGTCAAGAGTTTGTGACCAACCTGACCAATATGGTGAAACCCCGTCTCTACTATAAAAATACAAAAATTAGCCAGGTGTGGTGGCATGCACCTGTAGTCCTAGTTACTCAGGAGACCGAGACAAGAGAGCTGCTTGAACCCAGGAGGTGGAGGTTGCAGTGAGCCAAGATTGTGCCGCTGTACTCCAACCTGAGTGATGGAGTAAGACTCCATCTCAACAGCAACAACAACCAAAAGTTTCCCTTAAATCCAAGGGAAGGAAAAGTATATTGTTTACATTGTTTGATTAAACCTAATAAAACCTTCTTTTCTTCAATATAAACAGTTTCCTTTATATAACATACATTCTGATATAGAATAAATTTGACATGAACTTTTAAAAGTAATTTATGGGGAGAGATCCAAGATGGCCGACTACTAGCAGCTCAGGATTGTAGCTCCCAGAGAAAGCACAGAGAACGAGAGGACGCCACATTTTCAGACGAATTTTTATTGCTTATGGACTAGAAGATTCCCAGCAGAGGAGCCTCATGGTCACCAGTGCGACTCTTGTGGCCGGCGTGGCGATTTTGCCGGTGCTTCGGCACAGCAGTTCTCGGTGCAGAGTAAACAGGACTAGCTTCCCTTTTGATCGACGTTTGGATCTCCGGGAACGCACAGTGACCTATTTAAATGATTGAAATAAGGATTCAAGAGGGAAGCCAGACCGGAGATCCCCGAGCAGAAAAGCACCACGAATCTTAATGCCGCTGTTTTAGCCAGTGCAGTGGGTTGCTCAGATTTCAGCATTGGGAATCAAAAAGTTGGACGTCCACTCAGAGACCTAAATTGAAAGTTGGCAATTACGGAGATGACAGGTGGATAAAATTACAATGACGGGAAGAAACCAGCATAAAAAAGCTGAGAACACCCAGAAGCAGAATGCTTCTCTTTCTACAGGGGATCACAGATCTTCACCATCAAGGGAACAAGACCTGATGGAGAATGAGTGCGTTCCAATAACAGAATTAGGCTTCAGAAGGTGGATAATAAGGAACTTTTGTGAGCTAAAAGAACATGTTCTAGCCCAATGTAAAGAAACTAAGAACCTTGAAAAAAGGTTTGACGAAATCCCAATGAGAATAGACAATTTAGAAATGAATATAAGTGAATTATTGGAACTGAAGAACACAATAAGAGAACTTCGCAAAGTATGCACAGGTTTTAACAGTCTAACTGATCAAGCAGAAGAAAGGATATCAGAGGTCGAAGACCTACTTAATGAAATGAAACGAGAAGACAAGATTTGAGAAGAAAAAGTAAAAAGGAATGAGCAAAGTCTCCAGGAAATATGGGACTATGTGAAAAGACCTAATTTAC
>CAUYQU010037098.1:0-11905 GCA_963574635.1 Cheracebus regulus
TCCTGGATTTATTGATTTTTTTTGAAGGGTTTTTTTGTGTTTCTATCTCCTTCAGTTCTGCTCTTATCTTAGTTATTTCTTGTCTTCTGCTAGGTTTTGAGTTTTTTTTGATCTTGCTCCTCTAGCTCTTTCAATTTTAACTATAGGGTGTTGGTTTTGGATCTTTCCTTGCTTCTCGTGTGGGCATTTATTGCTATATATTTTCCTCTAGTCACTGCTTTAAATGTGTCCCAGAGATTCTGGTATGTTGTGTCTTCGTTCTGGTTGGTTTTGAAGAACATCTTTATTTCTGCCTTCTTTCATTGTTTATCCAGTCCACATTCAAGAGCCACTTGTTCAGTTTCCATGAAGCTCTGTGGTTCTGAGTTAGTTTCTGAATTCTGAGTTCTAACTTGATTGCACTGTGGTCTGAGAGACTGTTTGTTATGATTTCTGTTCTTTTGCATTTGCTGAGGAGTGATTTACTTCCAATGATGTGGTCAATTTTAGAGTAGGTGTGATGTGGTGCTGAGAAGAATGTATATTCTGTGGATTTGGGGTGGAGAGTTCTGTAAATGTCTATTAGGTTTGCTTGTTCCAGGTCTGAGTTCAAGTCCTGGATATCCTTGTTAATTTTCTATCTCATCGGTTTGTCTATTGACAGTGGGGTGTTAAAGTCTCCCACTATTATTGTGTGGGAGTCTGAGTCTCTTTGTAAGTCAGTAAGAACTTGCTTTATGTGTCTGGGTGCTCCTGTATTGGGTGCGTGTATATTTAGGGTTGTTAGCTCTTCTTGTTGCATTGATCCTTTTACCATTATGAAATGTCCTTCTTTGTCTCTTTTGACCTTTGTTGGTTTAAAGTCTATTTTATCAGAGACTAGGATTGCAACTCCTGCTTTTTTTTGCTCTCCATTTGCTTGGTAAATCTTCCTCCATCCTTTATTTTGAGCCTTTGTGTATCCTTGCATGTGACATGGGTTTTCTGGAGACAGCACACCGATGGATTTTGGCTTTTTATCCAATTTGCCAGTTTTTTGATTGCCAGTTTTTTGATTGGGGCGTTTAGCCCATTTACATTTAGGTTTAATATTGTTATGTGTGAATTTGATCCTGCCATTTTGATGCTAGCTGGCTATTTTGCCTGTTAGTTGATGCAGTTTCTTCATTGTGTCGATGCTCTTTACCATTTGGTACATTTTTGCAGTGGCTGGTACTGGTTGTTCCTTTCTATGTTTAGTGCTTCTTTCAGGAGCTCTTGTAAAGCAGGCCTGGTGGTGATGAAATCTCTGAGTAATCGCTTGTTTGTAAAGGATTTTATTTCTCCTTCGCTTATGAAGCTTAGTTTGGCTGGATATGAAATTCTGGGTTGAAAGTTCTTTTCTTTAAGGATGTTGAATGTTGTTCCCCACTCTCTTCTGGGTTGTAGGGTTTCTGCTGAGAGATCTACTGTGAGTCTGATGGGCTTCCCTTCGTGGATAACCTGACCTTTCTCTCTGGCTGCCCTTAGTATTTTCTCCTTCATTTAAACCCTGGTAAGTCTGACCATCATGTGCCTTGGGGTTGCTCTTCTTGAGGAATGTCTTTGTGGTGTTCTCTGTATTTCCTGGACTTGAATATTGGCCTGCCTTGCTAGGTTGGGAGGTTTTCCTGGTTAATATCCTGAAGAGTATTTTCTAGCTTGGATTCATTCTCTTTGTCACATTCGGGTACACCTATCAAACGTAGATTAGGTCTTTCCCATAGTCCCATATTTCTTGGAGACTTTGTTCATTTCTTTTTAACCTTTTTTCTCTAATCTTGCCTTCTCATTGTATTTCATTGAGCTGGTCTTTGACCTCTGATATCCTTTGTTCTGCTTGGTCAATTCAGCTGTTGAAACTTGTGTATGCTTTACAAAGTTCTCGTGTTGTGTTTTTCAGCTCCACCAGTTCATTTATATTCCTCTCTAAGCTGTTTATTCTCGTTAGCATTTCGTCAAACCTTTTTTCAACATTCTTAGTTTCTTTGCATTGGGTTAGAACATGTTCTTTTAGCTCAGAGAAGTTTATTACCCACCTTCTGAAGCCTGTTTCTTTCAATTCATCAGACTCATTCTTCATCCAGCGTTGTTCCCTTACTGATGAGGAGTTGTGATCCCTTAGACGAGGCGAGGTGTTCTGGTTTTTGGTCTTTTCATCTTTTTTTGCGCTGATCTCTTCCTGTCTTTGTGGATTTATTTACCTGTGGTCTTTGTAGTTTTGACTTTCAGATGGGGTCTCTGAGTGGACATCCAGTTTGTTGATGATTAAGTTGTTTCTGTTTCTTAGTTTTCCTTCTAACAGTCGGGCCCCTCTGCTGTAGGACTGCTGAGGTCCACTTCAGGCCCTGCTTGCCTGGATCACCTGCAGTGGCTGCAGAACAGTAAGGGTTGCTGCCAGTTTCTTCTTCTGCTGTCTTTGTTGCAGAAGTATACCCGCCAGATGTCAGTCTGAGCTCTCCTTTATGAGGAGACTCCTTGGATATACAGGGGTCAGGGAGCTGCTTGAGGAGATAGTCTGTCCTTTATAGGAGCTCAAGCATTGAGCTGTGAACTCCGTTGTTCCATTCCAAGTTGCTGGGCAGGTACGTTTAAGTCTGCTGCAACAGAACTCATAAACATCTTTTTCTTTTTTTTCCCAGGTGCTCTGTCCCCAGGAGGTGGGGCGGGCTGCCTTGGCAATGGCGGACTACCTCGGTAGTGGTAGACTGCCTTGGTAATGGCCGACGCCCCTCCCCTACAGAGCTAGACCATCCCGGGTTCAGCTGTGCTTGCTGTGAAACTCTGAATCCAGAGCGTTTCAGATTACTGGTTTTTGTGGGAGTGGGACCAGCTGAGCCTGATCACCTGGCTCCCTGTCTCAGACTCCTTTTTTTTTTTTTTTTGAGTTCAACTGGCGACTCTGTCTCCCAGGCGTCCCAGTCACCAGTTGAAACAGCACCTGGACTTGTGTGATTTCTTGTGCGTAAACCTCCTGTGCTGGCTGGAACAGCTGCTGGAGACTCGTGGTGCTTTTTTGCTGGCGAATCTCCTGGCCTAACTCCCTGTTTCAGTCCCATTTTTTTCAGTTGAACGGGCGACTCTGTTACCCAGGCGTTCCAGTCACCAGTTGAAAAGGCGCCCGGATTTGTGTGAGATTTTGTGCAGAGACCCAGTGAGCCGGCTGAAACAGCTGCTCCTGGGACTCATGGCGCTTTTTTGCCTGGGAATCTTCTGGCCTGGCTCCCTGTTTCAGTCCCCTTTTTATCAGTTGAATGGGCAACTCTTGTCTCCCAGGTGCTCCAATCACCAGCTAAAAGGCACTCGGACCCGTGTATTTTGTGCAGAGACCTGCCGTGCGGGCCAAAACAGCTGTGCTCGGGACCCTTGGGGCTCCTCTGCCTGGGAATCTTTGATCTGTGGGGAATAAAAATCTGTCTGGAAATGCGGTGTCCACTCACCCTACACGTTCTTGCTGGGAGCTGCAATCCTGAGCTGCTCCTAATCGGCCATTTTGGATCCCCCTATGTGAATATTTCTCTGATCATATTGATCTCTTCTACCTTTGACACATAGAAGTAGAATGTCATTCATTTGATAATTCATACCTTGTAGTGTTGCTCATCTTTGCCTCAGTTGAATTATAAACTCCACGAGGACAGAATTAAGATATATATGTTTTCAATTTAGTTCCCCCTCCCCTTTTTTTATTCTTCAGAGAAGGAAATAGGTTCTGTGACCTTTTTTTTGAGACAGAGTCTTGCTCTGTTGCCCAGGCTGGAGTGCAGTGGTGTGATCTTGGCTCACTGCAGCCTCCGCTTCCCGGGTTCAAGTGTTTCTCCTGCCTCAGCAGGAGAATCCTGGGTAGCTGGGATTACAGGTGCCTGCCACCATCCCCAGCTAATTTTTGTATTTTTAGTAGAGATGAGGTTTTACCATGTTGGCCAAGCTGGTCTCGAACTCCTGATCTCAAGTGATCCACCCGCCTTGGCCTCCCAAAGTGCACCTTCTAAACCAGAACTTAACAAATAAAAAATAATAGGGTTGGGTGGGGTGGCTCATGCCTGAAATCCTAGCACTTTGGAAGGCTGGGGCAGATGGATCACGTGAAGTCAGGAATTCAAGACCAGCCTGGCCAACATGGTAAAATCTCATCTCTACTAAAAATGCAAAAATCTGCTGGGTGTGGTGGCACACGCCTATGATCCCAGCCACTCAGGAAGCCTAGGCAGGAGAATCACTTGAACCTGGGAGGCGGAGGCTGCAGTGAGCTGAGATCATACCACTGCATTCCAGCTTGGGCAACAAAGCAAAATTTTGTCTCAAAAAAAAAAAAAAAAAAAAACCATAAAAAAATAATAGAAATATATAATTACCTTGCTTGTATTAGTTCCTTATAGTTTAAAAGGACCTTTATTAGCTAACATTGAGTTCTTACTATGTGACAGACTTTGCTAAGTACGTTGTGTTGGTTATTTCATTTAATGCACATAGCAACTCTGAAGTAATGACTTTTTTTTTTTTTTTTTTTTTTGAGACAGATTCTGGCTCTGTCTCCAGGCTGGAGTGCAGTGGCACCATCTCGGCTCACTGCAACCTTCTCCTCTTGGGTTCAAGAGATTCTCCTGCCTCAGCCTTCTGAGTAGCTGGGACTACAGGCACACACCAGCACACCCAGCTAATGTTTGCATTTTTAGTATAGACGGGGTTTCACTATATTGGCCAGGATGGTCTCTTGATCCTGTGATCTGCCTGCCTTGGTCTCCCAAAGTGCTGGGATTATAGACGTGAGCCACCTTTTCCTGCCTAAAGTAATGATTTTTAATCCCATTTTGTAGATGAAAAAATTTACTTGCTTAAGGCTACTCAGTTTCAGACAGATCTCTGATTTCAGAACTTCACCCAGGATATCAATTAGAATGCTTTTGCCCACAAGTAAAAAAGACAGTCTGATTAAAAATATCTTAGCCAATTGGTCTAAGTTTTTTCATAAAAGGAAATCAGAAGGTTGGTTTCAGGATTGGTCATTCAGCGGGTTACCAGGGCTCTTTTTGGTTTCTCTGCAGTTCCCTTGGCTTCTCATAGTTGTAAGATGGCTGCCTCCTAAGATGGGTATCTCAAGATAGAAAGGAAGGGTCATTCCCTTTCATGCATTGCCCTTTTGATTTGCAAAACCATCCCTGAGAATCTCCCCAGCCAACACACTCTCATGCTCCATTTACTAGAATTGGCTTACTTGCCTACCAGCAAACCAGTCACTGGAAAATGGGAATGGAATTGCCTTGATGGGTTTAGACCAATAGCGGTTCAGCTGATGGGCTGGATTTGCGTTTTCCGAGCTCTTTGCTGCCTGCCTGATACCTGAGTAAAATCAGGGCTCTCTCAGGAAGAAAGATGAGGGAAATGGCTGTTGGTTAAATAACCAGTTCCTTTTCTTTTTCTTTCTTTCTTTTTTTTTTTTGAGACAGTCTCACTGTTGCCAGGCTGGAGTGCAGTGATGCCATCTTGGCTTACTGCAATTTACCTACTCCTGGTTCAAGCAATTCTGCTGCCTCAGCCTCCCAGTTAGCTGGGATTACAGGTGTGGGTCACCACGCCCAGCTGTTTTTTGTATTTTTAGTAGAGATGGCATTTCACCATGTTGGCCAGGATGGTCTTGATCTCCTGACCTTGTGATCCACCCTCCTCAGCCTCCCAAAGTGCTGGGATTACAGGCATGAGTCACTGTGCCTGGCCTGCCAGTCCTTTTATCTTTATAATAACCAATTTTTTTGTTTTTGAGACAGAGTCTCGCTCTGTCATCTCAGCTCACTGTAACCTCCACCTCCCGGGTTCAAGAAATTCTCCTGCCTCAGCCTCCCCAAGTAGCTGAGACTACAGGCGTGTGCCACCACACCCAGCTAATTTTTGTAATTTTTAGTAGAGATGGGGTTTCACGATGTTGGCCAGGATGGTCTCGATCTCTTGACCTCAAGATCTGCCCACCTCGGCCTCCCAAAGTATTGGGATTATAGGCGTGAGCCACCACGCCTGACCCAATAACCAAATTTTTAAGATTAATTAACTGAGTTCCAGAATAATTGGATGACATATCTGAAGTCATAGAGTTAGCTAAAGTATATGATCAAGAATTTACATTTCCAGTTAAAGTTTTCTGATTCCAGTTCCTAGTACTTTCAAAGGACTTACTATTTGTTGATGTGCATTCTTATTTGTCTGTTTCAGGTGCTTGAAGTTTCTGGGAAGTCGGCATCCAACGCTGGTGCTCCCCTTGGTGCCTGAGCTTCTGAGCACCCACCCATTTTTTGACACAGCTGAGCCAGACATGGATGATCCAGCTTGTATCCTCTGTGCTTAGGATGGGCCCTGATGTGTTGGCAGACAGCTTTGGCATCTCCTTCTGCAGTATAGCTGGGGTGGTGTGAGTTTTCTTTTCTTTTCTTTCTTTCTTTTTTTTTTTGGAGACAGGGTCTCACTCTGTTGCCCAGGCTAGAGTGCAGTGGCCCGATCTCAGCTCACTGCAACCTCTGCCTCCTGGGTTCAAGCAGTTCTCCTACCTCAGCCTCCTGAGTAGCTGGGACTACAGGCACCTGCAACTCGCCTGGCTAATTTTTGTATTTTTAGTAGAGACAGAGTATCACCATTTTGGCCAGGCTGGTCTCAAACTCTCAACCTCAGTTGATCCACCTGCCTTGGCCTCGCAAAGTCCTGGGATTACAGACATGAGCCAGTGTGCCCAGGCTTGGTCTGAGTTTTCTTTTCAACATTTATTTAGCACCTACTATTCCACATACTGCTTATAATCATCTCTTTATATCCGTTGGGAATTAGTTCCAGGACCTCTCTTAGATACCAAAATGCACGGATGTTTAAATGCCTCATAGAAAATGGTGTATGGAATATAACTTTCTCACATCCTCCCATATACTTTAAGTTATCTCTAGTTTACTTATGATACCTAACACATTGTAAATGCTGTGTAAATAGTTGTTATGTTACATTGTTCAGGGAATAATGACCAAAAAAAGTCTTTACATGTTCTGTACAGATACAACCATTTTAAAAAATACATATTTTCCATCTGCGATGTGTTGAATTCATGGTTGCAAAACCCAGAGATGGAGGGCCAACTATAATTGCATTATACAATTTATTCTCATCTTCCAAACAACTCTGGAAGGAGGTATTTTTCTCAGTTTACATATGAGGAAACTGAGGCTCAGAGTGTTAAGTTAACTCTCTAAGCATTAGATTTGGGATTCCAAGCCAGAAAAAAATCTCTGGTTTTAAAGCCTGTGCACTCTTCCTAATGTCTTATACAATGTTTAATTTGATCTTTAGCCTGAGAGAGGTGATGGCTGAGCTAGGTAGGCTCCATGACTACTGTGCCTCTGAAACAAGTTCAGTGGGTTTATGATAGCCTGAACAGCATGCCATGCAACTGGATTGTTTTCCAGTAATGGGGATACATTTACATCAGTGCATCCACACTCTTCTAGGGTTCTTTTTGCTCGGTGGGCAGATCCTTGGTGAAGTTTAAGACTAGTTATTGAAACACAGAGATCAGCCATGTAACTGGCTATTGTAGTCAGGTGACCAGTATAGTCTCCCTTAATACTCTTTTTAAAATTTGAATTATTTTTTTTAATTGACACGTAATAATTGTACATATTTATGGGGTACAGAGTGATATTTTGATACATATGTATACTGATGAGATCAGGGTAGTTAGCATATCCATCCTCTCAAACATTTATCATTTCTTTGTATTGGAAACATTCAGTATTCTCTGTCTAGCTCTTTGAAACTATTTATTATTGTTGACTGTAGTCATCCTACAGTGCTATAGAGCCTGGAACTTATGCCTCCCATCTCACTGTAATTTTGCAAGCTTTAACAAGTCTCTCCCTTTAACTATCCTTTGTCTCCCTTAACCTCCCTTAATTCTGTTTGTTTACTTTCATAGGGCTTTTGGGGAATTTTTGAATTTAAAGATCTGTGTAATTGATATACTAAGCAATGCCTGACTTCACATTTGCATTTAAGAAGGACACATTCTGATCTTACCTCTAATGGTATAGTCTAGCTATTTGAAATTCAGCCCATCAGAAATGTGCTTGTAGGGTAGGTCTTACTATTAACTCGGAAGACATATTGAAATGCTCTGAAATCTGAAGGCCCTTTACATTGAAAACAAAAATTAAAACATTCTTGGAAGCCTATTTTGTTAAGATATTTTTTGGGATAATATCTTTGGAGGATTGTATTATTTGCTGCTTATGTTTGGCTGTCAGAGCTTGCTCCCACATTTACCTTAGGAAAATTAAGATTTTAATTTTTCTCCAATGTAGGAGAAGTCTAGAGGTAAGCAGCTCCATATTATTCTCGGTGATCCAAGCTCCTTCGGTTTTTCTGTTCTGCCATTGTTTGTTGTCCAAGATTGTTGCTAGTGCTCCAATCATCATGTCCAGGTTCTAGGCAGGAAATTAGAGGATCTCCAGAATAAAATTTGTATTCTTTTACTAAAGAAAAAGGGAAGGATGGTTACTGGGTAGACAGATAAAAGGCTCTGCCATAGGGAAGCATGGAAGATTGTTGGAAGATGTATTTCACTTTTAATTTCTGATTTTCCCTTCAGTATAAAATTATTATATATAGAAAGAAAATCGAAAAACATAGAAGAAACTTCATATTTAACATCTTAAGTCTTATTAGCCAGAGTAATCTAGTGTTAATATTTTGGTGTTAATATTACCAGAGTAATCTAGTGTAAATATCTTCTGTTTTTTAAAAAAAATCTTGAGTTGGAATTTTGTTGCTTTTATTTTTTAATGTAATTCATTTCATTGACAACTATTGGATAATAGTTGCTATCATATCTTCTATATATTTTAGAATCTGTTCTTTTCACTTACTATGAAAAATGGTATTCATGTAACCAAAATCTATTGAAAAAAAAGAAAGAAAAAGAAAAATATGTTCATGGTACAAAATTATAAATTTCATATATATATATATAAATTTTTTTTTTTTTGTGACAGACTCTGTCATTCATGCTGGAGTGCAATGGTGCAATCATCATTGCTTACTGTAGTCTTGACCTCCTGAGCTCAAGTTATCCTCCCTCCTCATCCCCTCAAGAAGTTGGGACTACAGGCACGAGCCACCACACCCAGCTAATTTTTTTGTAGAGATGAGTTCCTACTTTATTGCCCAGGCTGGTCTTGAACTCCTGGATTCAAACGATCCTCCTGCCCCAGCCTCTCAAAGATGCTGGGATTACAGGCATGAGCTTCCACACCCAGCTTATAAATACAATTTTTAATGATTATACAGCTGTGTTTTACCTACATGATGGCATAATATATAATCATTAAAAATTATGTATATATAATTATATATGTATATATATATAATTATTCTCCTGTTTTTGGACATTTAGGTTATTTCTGATTGCAATAGTCCCCCCTTACCTGCTGTTCACTTTCTGCAGTTTTAGTTACTTGCAGTCAACTGTGGCCTGAAAATATTAAATGGAAAATTCCCGAAATAAGCAATTAATAAGCTCCAAATTGCATGCCATTCTGAGAAGTGTAATGAAATTGAACAGCATCCTTTTCCATCCCACTCAGGATGTGAATCATCTCCTTGTCCAGTGAACTCATACTGCATATGCTAACTGTCCATTAGTCACTCCATGGCTGTCTCGGCTATCAGATTTGATTTTGTAATGGCCCCAAAGTGCAATAGTAGTGATGCTGGTAATTCAGATATGCCAGTGAAAAAGCCATAAAGATCTTCCTTGAAGTGAAAAAATGAAAGTTCTTGAGTTAATAAGAAAATTGTATGTTGAAATTGTTAAGATTTAGATATGATAAGACAAATTTTCTATCCATGAAATTGTCAACAAGAAAAATAAATTTTTTGCTTGTTTTACTGTTGCACCTCAAACTGCAAAAGTTATGACCACAATGCTTGATAAGTTCTTAGTTAAGATGGGAAAGGCATGAAATATGTAGTTGGAAGACTGGAATAGAAACCTGCCATCATGTTCCAGTTGATGGCTGTTAGATTCAGTACTGTCTGCAGTTTTGGGCATCCATTTGGGGTCTTGGACCATTTCCCCCCAAGGATAAGGGGGGACTACTGTATTTATTTGCCAATGATTCTGTGATATTAGGCTGTTTACTTAGATTTTGCAATGTGGAATTACTCAACATATGTAAGACTACTGTCTGGTACCAAATTTTCCAAAATGATTGTGCTGGTATATATATATATATATATATATTTAATTTTTAAAAATTTTTTGAAATGGAGTCTGGCTCTGTTGCTTGGGCTGGAGTGAAGTGGCACCATCCCAGTTTACTGTAAACTCCACCTCTTAGGTTCAAATGATTCTCCTGTCTCAGCCTCCCGTGTAGCTGGGATTATAGGCGCCTGTCATCATGCCTGGCTAATTTTTGTATTTTTAATGGAGATGGGGTTTCACCATGTTGACCAGGCTGGTCCTGAACTCCTGACCTCAGGTGATCTGCCCACCTCGGCCTCCCAAAGTGTGGTGGGATTACAGGTATGAGGCACCGCACCCGGCCAGTATGTACTTTGATAGGCTATATAGTTGCCTACTTCATAGGCAAAATAGTTTCTATTTTTTTGTATTCTCCGCAGCATTCTGGCATTTTTAAAAACCTTTGGTAATTGGGGGTGTGTGTTGGGCAGGGAAATGTATTTCATTGTTTATATTTGCATTTCTTTGATTATTAGAAAATCATAGTCTTTTGATGGAGATTTTAGAGGTGGAAAATGAGAATACCAGATTCTGGCCAACCTTTTATACTTCCAAGTTTACTTAACCCACTGATCTATCAGATATTGCAGTTTTGGTACTTATTTTCAATGCTGCTAAAACCTGTCCAACAATGCCAGCATTGTTCTCAGATCACACCTTCAGGCACTACGCCTATCTCCGAGACAGTCTTTCTCATCTTGTTCCTGCCTTGAGGGTATGTTGAAAACATCTGTTGTCCTTGTTTTTGTTTTGCATGGGGTAGTGGGTGTTTTTGTTCTTGTTTTCCCTTGAGATGAGGGCCGGGGTCTCACTGTTTTGTCCAGGCTGGTCTCAAATCATGGACTTAAGCCATCCTCCTGCCTCAGCCTCCCAAATAGCTGGGATTACAGGTGCATACCATATTATGCAGCTTGTTTTTGGCTTTTTATTTTTCATACTTTGTGGTTAGTAAATAGTAGAAAACAATCCATATATTCTCTGAAAACTCATTTGTTCATTCTCTTTCTCTCTTGGGCTCTCTGCCATTGTTTTCTACTTTTGCTTTTGGGTCCTTTACCTTTTAAGACGATTCATTTTTTTAGTGTCCCTGGGTTACTGATATTAGGCAAGGAGAAAGGAATTTGGAACGTTATATTTTAGATCAAGAATTTAGATTGAAAGAGAGATCCAAGATGGCCGATTAGCAACAGCTCAGGAATGTAGCTCCAAGTGAAAGCGCAGAGAACGAGTGGATGCCGCACTTTCCGACGAACTTTTGTTGCCCACAGACCGGGAGATTCCCGGCAGAGGAGCCACACGGGTCGCCAGCGCGACTCTTTTGGCCAGTGCGGCTGTTTTGCCGGTGCCCCAGCGCGGCGCTTCCCAGTGCAGAGTATACGGGACGGACCGGCTCGGCTGGTCCCATCCCCACAAGGAAAACAGCAATTGGAAGCTCTGAGGACTGAGAGTTTCACAGCAAGTACAGCAAACCCAGGAAGGTCCGGCTCTGTGGGGAACGGGCATCCGCCAAAGGAAAACTAAGAAACAGAAAAACTTCATCACCGGGCAGAGAGAGATCCAAGATGGCCACGTAGCAGCAGCTCAGGATTGTAGCTCCCAGTGAAAGCGCAGAGAGCGAGTGGATGCCACAATTGCAGA
>CAUYQU010037099.1:0-43151 GCA_963574635.1 Cheracebus regulus
CCCAAATCCACAAAACATACATTTTTCTCAGTATCACATTACACCTATTTTAAAAGTGACCACATGATTGGAAGTAAATCACTCCTCAGCAATTGCATAGCATTTCACAGGTTTAAATAAAATATTGGTTGGCTGCTTGTTTGTTATTTTCATTCCCTTATTCCTTCCTGTCTCCATTATTAATCACAATTATTGGCATAAAAGAGCTTTTTAATACCCATTTTTAGACTGCATTCTAGCCTGGGCAATAAAACAAGAATCCCGTTCTCTCTCCCTCTTTCTCTTCCTCTTTCTTTCATTTTTTTTCCTTTCTTTTGCTCTTTCTTTCTTTCTTCTTTTCTCTCTTTTTCTAAAAAATAAAATAATAATAATAATAACAAAAGCACCAAGCCATGGGGATCTACTCCATGATCCAAGCATATCCCACCACGTCCCACCTCCAGCATTGGGGATTATAACTCAACATGAGAGTTGAGTGGGGACAGATACTCAAACCAAATCAGTTCACAAGCTCTTTCACATTCTGGCACAGCCCCTTACGCTCTGAGCACTCCTCTGTTCCCTTTTTAGCTCTGCTCCAGTCACACTTGCTTCTTTGCCTTCGTCAAACACCAGTAACATCACACACTCCTGCCTTTGGACCTTTCCTTTAGCCTTTCTGTCTGCCTGAAACACTCTTCCCCAGTAAGTTTGTATGACTAACTCCCTCCCCTCCCTTGAGTCCACTCAAATATCTTCTCTGGAAGGCCTACCCTGACCACCTCATTTAAAATCACAACTTACCTTCTCCCAAGACTTGGAATTCCCCTTGTCTACTCTATTTTTTTTTTTTTTTTGAATGTATAACCATGAAATATACCATGTGATTTTCTTACTTATCATAATTATTATTTGATTCTGTCCTTCATCCACTTTAATATGTAAGTTTTACGTGGGTCATTTGTTTTATTTCCTGGTATATTCCAAGTAGCTAGAGCAGTGTCTGGCACCTAGTAGGCCCTCAATAAATATTTGTTGAATAAATTTCTAGGAAGCACCTGCTACATCGTGGTGCTGAGCAATCACTAGCTTTTATTATTTCCCTACTTTGCTGCAGGAAGGGGTTTTTAGACTCAACCCAGTAAGTGGGCTTGGTGGCTGTGTAGCTGACAGAATTACTCTTGGCCTGACTAAAGGAAGCAGCAGATCTTCAGCAATGCCAACTGTTGTCATGAGGAAATGCAGATATTTTCATTTTTCAAGAAAAACCAGAAATCTGGTGTTTCAGTCCATTCTCTGCTGCTATAACAGAATACCACAGACTGGGTAGTTTACAATGAACAGAAGTTTATTTGGCTTGTGGTTCTGGAGCTGGGAAGTCCAAGAATGTGGCATCAGCATCTGGCGAAGGTCATCCATCCCATGACAGAAGGGCAGAAGGCAGAAGTGAGCTCTAGAGACAGAGAGCACAAATCAAGTGGAATTCATCCTATTTGTCACCGTATACACCTGGGATAACTAACCCACTCCCACAGTAACAATTAATCTATTCATGAGGGCAGAGCCCTCATAACCTAATCATCACTTAAAGGTCCCACTTCTCACTGTAAGAATGGCAATTAAATTTCAAAATGAGTTTTCGAGGGGACATTCAAACCATAGCATCCAGAAATGTTTATAAGAAATCTGATCTTTAAATATTGGCAAGTACATTTTTCTTCCTATTTTTGAAACACTGTGTAGGCCAAACAAAATACTTATGAACAAGTTACCAGTTTACTCTCTCTGGTTTAAGACATAAAAAGTGTTTGTACATAAAAATAGGCTTTTTACAACTCTAAGTGATGAACTCAACAATTACAAGGATTGTTCAATTCCTGAGCCTGAAGAGATCTTTGATCTGATAAATGACAAGCATCAAGGTCCTTAACCCATGCCAGATAAACATTATTTACAATGAACCTACATTCTGGAATGTGTAGGACACTCCACTTCCAAAATTCTATCCAATTGGCCACATAGGTGCCATGTTTAGTTTCCGCAACCATAACAAAGTACCACAAACTGGGTAGCTTAAATAGCAGAAATTTGTTGGGTCTCAGTTCTGAAGACCATGGAATGTGAAATCTGGGTATCAGCAGGATTTGTTCCTTCTGAGGATTCTGAGGAAGAATCTGTTCCATACATCTCTCTTAGCTTCTCGTAGCTTTAGACATTCCTTGTGGACATTCCTTCTGTGTCTTCACATTGTCTTCCCTTGCATATCTGTCTGTGTTCAAATTTACTCTTTTTATCAGAACTCCAGTCATAGGGGCTGCCCTAATTACCTCATTTTAACTTGATCACCTCTCTAAAGACCTTATTTCTAAATAAGGTCACTTTCTGTGGTACTAGGGGTTAGAACTTCAACATATCTTATTGGAGGACACAATTCAACCCGTAAGAGCCACCAATTGTGTCCAGAAATGTCTATATTTCATCATTCAAACAACTTCTCCTTTTTATCTATGCTCAGATGTAACACGATATTCTAGGTTAAGTAGCTTCCTCCTATGTAATCTACCTAACCTTTGCAGCATGCCTTTAAAATGTGTTTCATACTGGGCTTCCAGGATTTGCTTTGGGAATAAGGTATCACTGCTTTAAAAAAAAAAATCTGAAACAGTCTTAACCTAATACAAACTGATTTTATAATATCAAAGCAAACAATAAAAGCATACGCATATTAAACTGGCTCTTATCTTACATTTTAGAGCTACTGCTAACACAAAAAGCAGTCTCTTTGAAGAAGCTGAAATGATGAGTTCAAACTTGATAGTATAACAAGAGGCACATTCTCTAGGAATTGATTGATATTATATATACAAATGACTTGGCACGCTGCCTCAATAGCCCTTCAATAAATGGCAACAGATATCACTATTGATATTGCATCATTGGGCACTATTTGTGCAAAATCAACTTTTAATCAGGCTTCTTAGATAAAGTAACAGGAAACCAGTTCTGACATTATGTGAAAAGAAATTTATTGAAAGTGTATTGAATAGCAGAGAATGGCCAGGGAGGCTGCCAGTTCAGGCTTAGAAAAAAGACAGGAAGGAAAAGACAGGCAAGGCCAGGAGTACAACCACCATTACACCACAAAATCAGTCTAAGACATAAGGATTAGAAATGAGGAAGTTAAATTATCTCCATTTGTAGATATCATTGTATATCCCAAGAAAATCAACTGAAAACTTACTATAAACAAAAATAATTCAGAAAGGGCAGGGAGGTAAAAATTAACATTCAGAAATCAGTACAGTATTCTTCACATATACAAACAATAACTATTTAGGAGATAGGATGGAAAAAGAAGCCCCATTTAAAATGGCAATCAAAGCAGATAAAAATCCTAGGACTGGATTAGAATATTCAACATCCTGTAGATATTAATTATCTCTTAATTAACTGGTAAATTGAATGAGATTCCAATAAACATATTAACAGGGTTTTTTCCTAGACTGGTATATAAAAAAATTAAACAAGCAAGACTATCCAAGAAAACTTTGAAAAGAGAACCAGTGATGTTAGATATAGAAAAATATTATAAAACATCAATAATTTGACATTTGAATAGACAAACCAATGAAACAAAATACAGTCTAGAAATTGACCCAAATAAATACACTTACCTCATTAGAAATGCAACATCTCATATCAGTGATATAAAGATAAATGGTTTGCACAAATAGGGAGCCATTTGGAAAAAGATAAAGTTGGATCCATACTTCACATATCACCTTCACTTCACATATCACCTTCAAAGATGTAAATTTAAAATACAAATCCATAAAAGTGTCGGAAAATAAAACAAATGAATTATTGTATGATTTTGGACTCCTACTAAGACTTTAAATGCCAGAGAAAAAATGTTTTAAAAACTTGATGATAAGATTTTCCCAAGCCAGACATGGTGTCTCGTGCCTGTAATCCCAGAACCTTAGGAGGCTGAGGCAAGAGGATCACTTGAGCTCAGGAGTTTGAGACCAGCCTGGGCAACATAGCAAGACTTCATCTCTACTAAAAACCAAAAAAAATTTCTACATTGCTTATAGAAAACAAAAAACAAAAAAAAATTAGCTGGGCACAGAGGCACACGTCTATAGTCCCAGCTACTCAGAGGGTAATGTGAGAGGATCACTTGAGCCTAGGAAATGAAGGCTGCAGTAAGCTATGATTGTACCACTGAAATCCAGCTGGGCAATAGAGCAAGACCCTATATAAAAAAAAAAAAAAAAAAAAAAGGATGTTTGCAAAATTTAAAAAAAATTTTTGCATAGCCAAAACTAAACAAAACAAAGGTAAAGTCAAAAGACAAATGACAAACTTGAAAAAATTGTTTGAAACTCACATCACCTAAAGAAATACTTTTCTATATTTTTTCCCCAGTGTTTAGTCCTAATGTAAGTTTGGCTTGAAGATTTTTTACCCATTTAGGTAACTGCACCTAACTGAATGTATAAATGGACTGCAACCGAATCTTATAACAAATAGTGAAGTCTCAGTTAATCGCAGAAGCCATATTTTAATCACTCACAGGTGGCTAACTGTTCAAAAAGTGTTTTTAAAAGGAAAACTTTGAATTGTAACTAATATGGCTGTTTTTGTATTTTATTTTTGTTTTTCATATGTCACTTTTATTTCTATAAAAGTTTTTGGACCATGCAGCAGTGTGAGTCTCTCTCAACCTATTTTGGTTTGGGGAGCTGTGAACTGTTTTTTGTTTAATTTAACTTTGTTAAATTTAATATGTCTAAATTTTGTTTTATTTTTGAAAGCTGGCAAATGAGAATTCCTGATGAAAGCTATAAGACCTGCTGTGTCTATGTGTCTGTATGTCTATAACTCAATATGTGTTACATGTATGTGATAATATTTGGGGAATGAAGCTAGTTTTAAAATAGTTGGTAAAATAAAATAAGAATGACTTCAGAATTGTCAGTTAAGTATAATTCAGACATTTTTGCCTGGATACACTCATTAGATGGGTTTATGATGTCTCTACTACATGTTTTAAAGTCACAAAATGTGGCTTCTTTAATTTTTGATACTTATTGATTTGTCTGTAAGCTTTTGGTTTTGCCTTTGAACCTCTGGATTCTGGTGTCTGGACAGGTAGCTGTGGTGAGAGCTGGAGACATGTTCTTGGCACCTTGACCACCAGCTGTAAGGCAGTCAGCCCCACTATAGCCTCTTCCTACCTGTCCCAGTTTTGCCTCCTATGTTAGAAGGGATTGGACCCTCCAGGCATTGTCTTCATGGTTGTCTTCTAACCTGTGCCTATCCCTGGTATGTAAGTTCAGGAACCAGATGGGCCCTGCCCTTCATAGCCCTTCTGAGTATCACGTGGCTACTTAAGACCCAGGAAAGACATTAGGGAGGATATCTGTGTCATAGTTTCAGTAATTTAAACTCTTAAAGTCCATATTAAGTAAAGTAACAGATAATCATAAAATGGCTGAATAATTTCTAAGTCAGTTAAAATATTAAACATTAATTATCCAACATAAATTTAAATTTGTATACTTTAACATCTTATGGTATTTCAAAAGCTAAATATATTTAGAACTGATAAAATGTGAGAAAACAAATCTTTCTAATAATTATAAAATGTTTTCATCTATAAATACTGATATAAAACAGCTCAAACTTACTTCCTAGGTTTTCTCTAGAAATTAGGGTTACTGGCCAGGCGCGCTGGTGCGTGCCTGTAGTCCCAGCTACCTGGGACGCTGAGTCTGGAGGATCGCTTGAGTCTAGGAGTTCTGGGCTGTAGTGCACTATGCCAGTCAAGTGTCTGCACTAAGTTCGGCATCAATATGGTGACCTCCCAGGAGCAGGGGACCACCAGGTTGCCTAAGGAGGGATGAACTGGCCCAGGTCAGAAACGGAGCAGGTCAAAACTCCCTTGCTGATCAGTAGTGGAATCATGCCTGTGAATAGCCACTGCACTCTAGCCTGGGCAACACAGTGAGATCCCATCTCTTAAAAAAAAAATTAGGGTTACTGGCTGGGTGGTTCACACCTATAATCCCAGCACTTTAGGAGGCTGAGGCAGGTGGATCGTGAGGTCAGAAGTTCAAGACCAGCCTGACCAATATTGTGAAACCCTGTCTCTAATAAAAATACAAAAATTAGCTGAGTGTGGTGGCACGCATCTGTAGTCCTAGATATTCAAGAGGCTGAGACAGAAGAATCACTTCAACCTGAAAGGCAGAGGTTGCAGTGAGCCGAGATCACACCACTGCACTCCAGCCTAGGCAACAGAGGAAGACTTCGTCTCAAAAAAAAAAAAGAAAGAAAGAAATTAGTGATTCTCAAAAGAAGACATACACATGACCAACATCAATAATCATTAGAGAAATCCAAATCAAAACCACAGTGAGATCACATCTCACATCAATCAGAATGGCTACTACAAAATAAAAAAATAACAGATGCTGGTGAGGTTGTGGGAAAAAGAGAGTGCTTATACATTGCTGATGGAAATGTAAATTAGTTCAGCCACTATGGAAAGCAGTTTGGAGATATCTCAAAGAACTTAACATAGAACTATCATTCAACCCAGCAATCTTATCACTGGGTATATACCCAAAGGAAAATAAATTACTCTACCGAAGTGATACATATACACATATGTTCATCACAGTATTGTTTACAATAACAAAGACATGCCCATCAACAGTGGATTGAATAAAGAAAATGTGATACATATACACTATGAAATACTATGCATTCATACAAAATAATGAAATCATATTCTTTTCAATAACATGGATGCAGCTGGAGGCCATTATCCTAAGCAAATTAATGCAGGAACAGAAAACGAAATCCTGCATGTACTCACTTATAAGCAGGAGATAAACACGGAGTACCTGTGAATACAAAAAAGGGAACAATAGACACTGAGGCTTACTAGAAAGTGGAGGGTAGGAGATTGGAAAACTACCTGCTGGGCACTATGCTTACTATATGGATGACAAAATTATTTCTACACCAAACCCCAATAACATGCAATTTACCCCCGTAACAAAACTGAACATGTACCCTCTAAAATGAGGAAAGTTGGAAGGAAAAGTATGAAATGGAGGTTACTAAGAGTATACTAATTCTGTATACAAAGTATATAAGGAAGAGCAAGGGCTGGGCATGGTGGCTCATGCCTGTAATCCCAGCACTTTGGGAGGCTTAGGTGAGAGGATGGCTTGAGCCCAAGAATTCAAGACCAGCCTGATCAACATGGCAAAACCCTGTCCCTACAAAAAATACAAAAATTAGCCCAGGTGTGGTGGCATGTGCCTGTAGTCCCAGCTACTCCAGAAGCTGCAGTGGGAGGATTGCTTTAGCCTGGGAGGTTGAGGCTACAGTGAACCATGATCATGCCACTGCCCTCCAGCCTGGGTGACACAGCAAGACTCTGTCTCAAGAATAATAATAATAATAATAATAATTAATAATAATAATGGAAAAAGATAGATGGGCTTTTAGTGAAAAACTTGGTAAAAATGTGAAAATGGCCTTGGATCATGGGCACTATGAAAGCCCAAACTTCACCACTGTACAATTCATCTATGTACCCAAAAACCACTTGTACCCCTAAAGCTATTGAAATAATAAAGAGACGTAAAAATGTGTGTTTAATGAGAAAAAGATAATTTCATCTCATTTAAAAGTTATTTAAAGATTATTTCAAATTTTAAAAAATTGAAAGATATTGTTAAAGCTAAATAAATATAAAGTGATAAAAATTAACTGCAATATGTTATAAAAGGCTTATAAAAGTCTTGTGTAGTCAAAAGATGTCTGAGATCAGATAATTTGGTTCATAAGGTTTTAGTAAAATTAGATTTCCTATTTATAATATACAAATATAAAAGTAAAATATGGGTTTCTTTTTTAAACAAAAATTTTCATGTAGTATTAATAGTAAAATTTTTGTGTGTCTTTTAAGTAAATGACAAAAAAAAGACAAGAAGAGAAAAAGAGAGAAATAGTCTGTCTTATGCTGTTTCTTACTTCTGTTGATTGGAAAACAGTCACCTCTCAAAAAATGTTTTTTGCTTTTAAAACCTTTTATCTTTTTGATTACATGAATATTATTTTACAGTGACTTGTGATCCTATTTGGATTGTTTTAAACCTTTGACCTATTTGATGTTTCTCAAAATCAAATTTTGAATTAGAAATTAAGTCTTTTTGACCTCCAACTAACTTTGAGATGCTACAGAGGGCTCTTACAACATCCAAAAAAGAGAGAAATAGTTTATTTGATATGTTAAATTATGTGAAAAGTATTGTGAAATAAAGAATAATGTTTAACCTTCTTCAAGTTATGTTTTAATAGATATGCTATTAATATATGTTCCAAAATTATATGAGATTCCTAACATTCTCATATGGCTTGATATGTTATCAGTCATAATTATGATTATTATGTTAAATTATTGTAGGCCACAGAAATAACCAAATTTCCTTGTCAGTTGTGTCTTTACAACCATTTGAAGTCATTTTCACAGTTAGTTAATTATTTAATTCTGAAAGAGTTTCTAAAAACTCTTTACAAGCAAATAAAATTCTAGTGTATTGTGTCTTCAAAGTAGTTCATGGAAAAGATCAAAAGGACCCTGACAAACTCACTTAAATAGTTTCCTGATGACTTTGGAATCAGATCATTTGGACTGGGTAAGAATTTCCAAAAACTCTAAAAAAGAGACTGACTGGTTTAAAAACTGATAACCCAAGCAGGACAAAAATTAGTTGAATACCAAAAAATTACTTTGCCAGATTTTCACACTAAAGAAGCTAGTACTGATATTGTTTAGAAATGCAATTTGAATGAACTCCATAATCCACATCAAATCACCTATGATAAACCATCTAATAAACAGTGGTAGGCACCTGAACTAGAAGAGCAAAATTAGAATTTAAGAAGATGTAAATCCAATGTTAAGCATAGACTCAGAACCTAGATGGCTGACTAGTTATTCCTGAGTCCCTAAAGCTTTCATTATTAAAAGCTGTGCATTCCAGGCTGGGCATGGTGGCACACCTGTAATCCCAGCACTTTGGGAGGCTGAGGGGGGTAGATCTCGAGGTTAGGAGTTCGAGACCAGCCTGATCAACATGGTGAAATCCCATCTCTACTAAGAAAAAAACAAAAAACAAACAAAAAAAGCTGTGCATTCCATGACTCTTCAAGAAAGAAATAAGATAATCCAAATAGAATATATATTGGCAGGTGGGCACGGTGGCTCACGCCTGTAATCCCAGCACTTTGGGAGGCTAAGGTGGGCGGATCACAAAGTCAGGAGTTCCAGACCAGCCTGACCAATGTAGTGGAACCCCATCTCTACTAAAAATACAAAAATTAGCCGGGCATGGTGGCATGCACCTGTAATCCCAGCTACTCAGGAGGCTGAGGCAGGAGAATCACTTGAACCAGGGAGGCAGAAGTTGCAGTGAGCCCAGATTGCACCACTGTACTCCAGGCTGGGCAACAGAGTGAGACTCTGTCTCAAAAAAAAAATTAATATATACTGGCATGATGACTATTCTAAACTGCTAAAATTGCTTATGACCAATGTTTGGTTTCTCAAATTCATAATCCTGGAAAGACAATCAAGATTTCAGGTACTTTTTTTTCTACCTGATGGGCCATTTAAACAGTTATAGCAGAATTTTACTTATCATTTTCAATGCATCTTTTCTGGTGATATAAAAGATCTCCCATGCAAGGGGGCTAATGTTATAACAATAGATAAAAGGTTATTTTAAAAATGTGTTTCCCTCCTGGGACATTCCTAAAGAAATCCCCAGCAAAAAAGATACTTGTTTCACTGGACAAGTTGTAGGACAGTTAAATAAGGTATTACAGATACAATAACATCAGACAAACTAACTGACTTGACTAGATTTCTTTAGTCAAAGATATTACAGATTAATGACAATCAGATCTACTCCCAGTGAAAACATAAGTTGACTTCTTTTAAAATAGTCACTAAAAGGCCTAGACTTCTAATAGTAAAACTTCAAATATCTTCTGTTTCTAAAGTCTGACATAACTAAATGCTACAAGTCTTTAATGCTCATGTGGTTTGGATATTTGTACCCTCCAAATCTCATGTTGAAATATGATTCCCAATGTTGGATATGGGTCCTGGTGAAAGGTGATTGGATCATGGGGGTGGATCTCATGAATGGTTTATTTATGAGTGATAAGTGATAAGTGAGTTCTTGCTTAGTTAGTTCACGTGCAATCTGATTGTTTAAAAGTCTGGGACCTCCCTTGCACCTTCTTCTCCCTTGCTCCCTCTGTTGCCTTGTAATACCCTGGCTTCCCACTTCGCCTTCCATGACTGTAAGTTTTCTGAGGTCCTCAGCAGAAGCCAAGCAGATATTGGCATCATGCTTGTACAGCCTGCAGAACGATGAGCCAATTAAACTACCTTTCTTTAAAAATTACCCAGTCTCAAGTATTCTGTTATAGTAATGCAAATGGACTAATGCAAATACATTATGCCTAATATGGTTTGGATATTTCTCCCCCCTCCAATTCTCATGTTAAAATGTAATTTCCAGTGTTGGAAATAGGCCTAGTGGAAAGTGTTTGGATCATGGGGGTGGATCCCTCATGAATGGTTTTGCACCACCCCTTTGGTGATATGTGAGTTCATGCAATATCTGGTTGCTTAAAAGTGTGTGACAACACCCCTGCTTGCTCCCACTCTTGCCATGCGATGTGTCTGCTCCGCCTTTGCCTATCACCATGACTGTAAGACTCCTGAGGCCCTCACCAGAAGCTGATGCTGGCACCATACCTCCTGTACACCCTGCAGAACCATGAGTCAATTAAACTTCTTTTCTTTATAAATAGTCCAGTTTCAGGTATTCCTTTCCTTTATAGCAACACAAGTACAGCCCAACACAATGCCCAAGTATATTTTCTTCAGGTAAAGAAAGCTTTTCATGCTCCATGGACTGAAGGCAATCTAACCCTTCATAATCTAAAACCCGGAGATCAGGTCTTCTGAAAATGATCAGAGAATGACTGCCCTTGCCACTCACACTACAGCAAAACTTTGGAAGCTTGAAACTTGGGTTTGTAATCTCACAACTCAGGCCTCTTCCCACTCTGGGAACTATATACCCATTAGACACCTTAAGGCGAAGCTAACCAGCAAAGTTTCTCTTCAGAAACAACATCCTAAATCTGGGCAGCTTTCCCAAGATGACAGATTAATGATCAAGGCTTCTCTATCATGAAGCTCTTACCTGTCACTTTTTCCTTGCTCACACCCTCTATGAACAATAAAACGAGGCTGGGTGCAGTAGCTCATGTCAGTAATCCCAGTACCTTGGGAGGCCAAGGCAGGAGGATTGCTTGAGGCCAGGAGTGGAAGACCAGCCTGGGCAACACAGTGAGACACTATTTTGTGGTCAAATTATGGGTTGACTCCTCCATTCCAAATATATAAAAAATAATTTTATGGACTTGGTGGCATCCACCTATATTCCTACCTACTTAGGAGGCTGAAGCAAGAAGATCACTTGAGCTCAGGAGTTTGAGGCTGCAGTGTGCTATAATCACACCACTGCACTCCAGCCTGGGCAACAGAGCAAAACCCTGTCTCAAAAGAAAAACCCATAATAAAACGAGAAAATGGGTCTCTTATGTGCATTCATGGAGTATATTTTTATTTGTAGAGGATTTTATAAGCAACCTTATAATCTTATACATGGACAACATTATGCATTGATAAATAAAAGATAAAGGACCAACATAAGCAAAATATTTTAAGATACATTTGTTGCTTTATAATTACTCAAAAATAAAATACTGGTCTACTCCTCTTAGCTTGCATCATAGGTTAAACAGAACATTGCCAGGAGACCTTTACTCTTTTGGATGGACATCATTTGCTAGGCCTTTTTTAACATGATTTGGAGTAAATGAGACAGTGATTAAACATTTATCCCTCCTAATAGACTTTATAGCAGATTCTACTACAAAGACCACGGTTGCACAACAGACTTTTAAAAATTCTCTTACAGCCATGCATAGAACGTCAAATGGGCCCCATGTTAGTCCTTTCTCACACTGCTATGAAGAAATATATGAGACTAGGTAAGTTACAAATGAAAGAGTTTTAATTGACTCACAGTTTCACATGACTGAGGAGGCCTCAAAACTATGGCAGAAGGCGAATGAGGAGCAAAGTCTCATCTTACATGGCGGCAGGCAAGAGAGCTTGTGGAGGGGATCTCCCATTTAAACCGTCGGCTCTCATGAGACTTACTCACTACCACAAGAACAGTATGAGAGAAACTGACCCCGTGATTCAATTATCTCCACCCGGCCCCACCCTTGACACATGGGGATTACTACCATTCAAGGTGAGATTTGGGTGGGGACACAGCCAAACCATATCAGCCCACTCTAACTAGAATGACAAAAACTCAAAAAAAGTATGACCGTGAAGGTGCCATAACCTGTGAATGAACTGCTGAAGCCAGAAACCCAAAATGATGGTAAAACTGAGAGTGGTACTAAAGTCCTAAATTTTAGTCTCACCTAAGTGAGAACCTGACTAAAAGGAGAAATTTTAAACAAAATTATGGGAGGCCATTATTAACGATGAGCTCACTCACTAGGTCCCAACAGATCAGACCAAACCAAAATGACATCACTCATACTAAATGCAACAGAATTAAACTAAAACTTTAAGAAAACAAATAGATCCTAAAATAGATTAGGTTTTGTTTTCTCCTGAAAACGAGATTCCAACACAAGGAGTTCCCCTCTGCTATAACCCTTATAAAAAGTGGCCATGTGCAGTGGCTCATGCCTGTAATCCTAACACTTTGGGAGGCCAAGGCAGGTGGATCACCTGAGGTCAGGAGTTCAAGACCAGTCTGGCCAACATGGCAAAACCCTGTCTCTACTAAGAATACAAACATTAGCTGGATATAGTGGCAGATGCCTGTAATCCCAGCTACCCAAAGCTAAGGCAGGATATTTGACTTGAATCCAGGAGGTGGACGTTGCAGTGAGCTGATATTGAGCCACTGCACTCTAGCCGGGATGACAGAGTGAGACTCTGTCTCAAAAAAAAAAAAAAAAAAAAAAAGTAACGTGAAGCTGAAGTCCTTGTTCTCATCTTACAAAGCCCACTATTCTACTATCTCTCAGTTGGATTTGAAACCAAATAAGAACATTACAATGGTGACAGAGTGACATCAATGCCTAAAATTTTGGTCAACTTCTCAAAATTGAGAAGTTGACTAAGAGATGAAGAGGTCAACCAAAAGGTGGGAATTGTTAAATTAAATTTAGCCTAAAGCTCCTTCCTCCTAAGTTCAGCCTAAAGGTTTTTCTGTACATACTGAACTGTAACTTAACTGGACATGTAAAAAGACTATAACTGAGTTTTGTAACAAGTAGCCAAGTCTCAGCCAATCACAGAAGCCATATTGTACCCATTCATAGACAACCAACTATTCAATATTCAAATAAGTCAAATGCCAAACTGTAACCAATCCAACTGTTTTTGTGCCTCACTTCTATTTTCTGTACATTGCTTTCCTTTTTGTGTCCATAAATCCTTTCTGGCCATGTGGCAGCACTGGAGTCTCTCTAAACCTATTCTGCTTCAAGGGGCTCCCCAATTCACGAATCATTATTTGCCCAATTAAACACTATTAAATTTAATCCATCTAAAGTTACTTCAAACAACAGAAAAAGAAATATAATGGATGACCCTTCCACATATGAAAAGCTGTTTAACCTGACTGTAATAAGATAAATGCAAATTAAAAGTTATTTTTTCTCACTTTCAAGATTATCAAAATCCAAAAGTTGACAATATACCTATGGTGAAGCCATGGAGAAATAGTGCTCATATATTATTGGTGGAGGTATAAATTGGCATAAACTCTATGGAATATGTATTTGTAAGCATTAACTTTAGCTAGAAGTAACAGTAAAACACAAAACAACAAATTAATTTTTCATGTTAAACTTCAAATGTAGTCGGACTAAGCATCAAATGGCTTCATTCCAGAAAACCCTCACTCAGACTGCTTCAAAGTGCAATTCTAGCTCAAGCCATCATGCCCACATTCCAGTCAGCAAGTAAAAGAAAGGAGAGGAAAAGGAAAATGGAAACCTCCATTTACAGAGGCTTCTTGGAAGTTGTAAGTAGTAAAAATCTCTGCCACGAATATTATTTTGTGAAATTTTTGTTTCAATTTTATATAAACGTATATATACTCATTGACAGAGCAATATATATATATATATATATATATATATATATATATGTATATGTATATATATTTTTTGAGACAGAGTCTTGCTTTGTCACCCAGGCTGGAGTGCCATGGCATAATCTTGGCTCACCACAACCTCTGCCTCCCAGGTTCAAGCAATTCTCCTGCCTCAGCCTCCAGAGTAGCTGGGATTACAAGCACATGCCACCACGCCCAGCTAATTTTTGTATTCTTAGTAGAGATGAGGTTTCACCATGTTGGACAGGCTGGTTTTAAACTCCTGGCCTCAGATGATCTGCCTGCCTCGGCCTTTCAAAGTGCTGGGATTACAGACATGAGTCACTGAACCTGGCCACAATATACTCTTACAGTGAATCTCAATTTTTAAAATGTTGAAAACTACTATACTAAGTGAGACAGTATAATATAGTACAAGAGTGGCTGGGTGACAGAGTGAGACTCCAACTTAAAAAAAAATATATATATATATAGTACAAGAGCACAGAAAGAAAACAGGCACGATAACTGTCTGAACTCCAGATGTGTCTTAGCTCATTGCTGCTATAACAGACTACCATACGTTGGATAATTTGTAACGAACAGAAGTTTATTTGGCTCACAGTTCTTGAGGCTGGGAATTCCAAGATCATGGTGCCAACATGTAGCAAGGGTAATTTCATGGTGGAAGGTAAGAGAGGGCATGACACAGAGAAATGGGACAAATGGGACTGAACTTACCCTTTTTATCAGTAACACCAAAAAAAAAAAAAGTCATAAAGAATGAATTGATAAGTTCAACTATACAAAAATTTTAAAGTTCTATGCATCAAAACATATTTTAAATCAGTAGGGAAAGATGAAGTAGACAATAAATGCTGTTGGGACAATTAATTAGCCATTTAAAGAGAAAAAAAAAACTTGGCATCTGTGAAATTCCCAACATTAAAAGCATGTCACAACATGCAAAAATCCTAAAGAAAAAGATTGACAAATTCAACAGTAACAGTGAAGGCCCAGGCAAGAAACAGAAACCATACCAGTTATTTTAGGAAAGAGGATTTAATATAAAGAGTGTTAACTAGGTGCTCAGGGAATAAAAAGGCAGAAAGATGATACTGAGATATCATAGGGAACATGTAGAAAGTAGCTACTATCCATAGGACTGGGAGAACAAAGGGAAGGAGTAGGGATCATTAAAATTTAGAAGGTTGGAGATGGGGCTCATTGAACTGGAGGTCAGACCTCTGAAAGCATAAACAGGTGGTGCTCATTGGCTGGCATTTCTGAGGGAGTGCAATGAGGATGTTTCTGCAAGAGTTGGAAAAACCACAAACCGAAACCCACTGCTACTCCAGAACCAAGTACCACTGTGTGAAGATCTTTGCTTAAGTGATGTTGACAGGAACAAAGAAAAGACAAAAAAGATCAAGTCCTGTCTTCCTCCTTTATCCATCCAGTCCCCCTCTCCTGCCTCCTGTTGACAGGGCTTAGCAGGGAATCAGCTGGCAAAGCAGAAATGTGGTTCGCAGAGTCCCCAGACCCACATCACAAAGCAGAATACAGAAGGGTAGGTTTGAAGCTGAATGATGATAGCTTAATAATCAGCACATCAGTAATATATGAATGTAAAATAACTAAATAAAATAACACAAGCATCAGAAAAAATTACATAATACATGTGTAATTTGAGGATTGGAAAGACTGTTAAAAAAGGGAGGAAACTAAGAAGACAATAAAGAAAAACAGACATATTTCACACTAAAAAAATTAAAGGTGGTATAGCAAAAGATATCATAAACATAGACAAAAGGCAAAAAAAGAGCTTAGAGGAAATATTAGCAATATATATGAAAAATGCCTAATTAATATATGTAATATATTAGGAGCTCTTATGAATTGTCAAGGAAATGGCAAAAACAATCTAATAGAAAAAGGGCAAAAGTGGTCAGCACAATGGCTCACACCTGTAATCCCAGAACTTTGGGAGGCCGAGGCAGGTGGATCACGGGGTCAGGAGTTCAAGACCAGCATGGCCAACATGGTGAAACCCCATCTCTACTAAAAATACAAAAATTGGCTGGGCAGGGTGGCAGGTGCCTGTAATCCCAGCTACTCGGGAGGCTGAGACGGAGAATCACTTGAACCTGGGAGGTGGAGGTTGCAGTGAGCCAAGATTATGCCATTGCACTCCAGCCTGTGTGACAGAGCAAGATTCTGTCAAAAAAGGAAAGGAAAGGAAAGGAAAAGGGAAAGGAAAAAGGAAAGGAAAGGAAAGGAAGAAAGAGAGAGAAAGAAAGAAAGAAAGGAAAGGAAGAAAGAGAGAGAGAAAGAGAAAGAAAGAAAGGAAAGAGAAAGAAAAGAAAGAGAGAAAGAAAGAGAAAGAAAAAGAAAAAAAGAAAAAAAAGAAAGGGGGAAAAAGTTATGAATAACAATTCACAGAAAAATCCAAAGATCAGTAAACATTGCAAGGCTGCTGGATCTCCCTGTTTGTCAGGGAAACATAAATTAATATATTAGTGAAATATAACTTCTCACTATGAACACACAAAGCATATAGATTGTATATAATACCTACTAGTGGTAGGAATGTAGAAAAAAGTGGGCTCTACTTCACTGCTGAAAATATGAAATAGTGAAGCCAATAGGAAAGAAGTCTGAAAATACCTTAAAATTTTTTTTAAATCATATTATTTCAATCTAGTAATTCCACAGATAAATCCTTGAGAATTTATCCAACAGATATAAAAACATCAGTCCAAAATATATATTTGTAAAATATTCAGTATAAAAATATTTGAGTAGCAAAACATTGTGAAGGAAATAAACATCAATCAGTACGGGAATGGCTGATGGCTGAATAAGCTGTGATTTATTGACTACAATCAAGCCATTAAAAGGACAGCTTCTTCTATACCAAGTAAATTGAAGAGATTTTTCACAATGTATTTTCAAGTAAGAAAAACAATCTGCAGGGAAGTATATACAATTTAATCACATTATTATGAAATAAATGAAAATATAAACATCAATATATGTATTTATTTATTTGTATACTATTATATAAACATAGAGAAAAGTGTGAAAAATAACAGGTCAGAAAGTTATTAGTTACTTGGAAGGACCAAAAGGAAAGAGGAACATGTAAATAGCATAAAGAGATGATTGAAAGTCTGGTTAACAGTCTGGGCACAGTGGCTCATGCCTATAATTCCAGGACTTTGGAGGCCAAGGTGTGTGGATCACTTGAGATCAGGAGTTCAAGACTAGCCTCGCAAACATGGTGAAACCCTGTCTCTTCTAAAAATACAAAAATTAGCCAGCCATGGTGGTGCTCACCTATAATCCCAGCTACTCGGAAGGCTGAGGCACAAGAATGGCTTGAACCCAGGAGGTGGAGGTTGCAGTGAGCTAGTATTATGCCACTGCACTCCAGCCTGAGCAACAGAGTGAGACTCTGTCTCAAAATGAAATAAAATAAAATAAAAATAAATAAATAAAAGTCTGGTTAACAAAATGTAAAATAAAATGATATTTAACACCTTTATGTCAAGTATTGGTTGTTGTTTTTAAAATATTATATTATTAAACAGTTTGAGTCACAAGAATTTGCAAAAGTAGTACAGCAAGTTCCCTTGTACTCTTCATCCAGCTTTCACTAATCTTACAAAACCATAGTAATACAGGATATTTTGCTCCTTAGTTCAACTAAATCCAGTTTCTTGTCTCACAACCAGGAAAAATTAGGCACACAGACACATTGAAGGGTAAGGAGGATGGAATTTTTTAAGTGAAAAGAAAGCTCTCAGAAAAAAGACTGTGGTCCTCTAGCAGGCTCCCACTTCACAGATTGAATACTAGGCTGCCACACATGAACTAGGAGGCCAGCCTGCTCCCCTGCATAAGGTATGAATTCCTGGTGACTCCTCACCATTTCCCCAGTGCATGTGGGCCTCCAGTCCATTGTGGGCATGCCCTGGCAAGACCCTGTGTGGGTTCCCTTATCTGTACAAAAATATCTGGCATAAAATATCTGGGGCAGGTCAGAGATTCTCCAGAGACCCTTTTCTTTATCTGCCTAGGCATTTGTCTGCTTCTTGCCTCTAGCAAGAGTATATTGTCAGAATCAGAAAATTGCAGTTGGTCAATACTATTAACTCAGGGGCAGATCTTATTTGGATTTCACCAAGTTTTATAACAAGAATTTATTTTTATTTTATTTTATTTATTTATTTTTGAGACTGAGTCTCACTGTCTCGCACAGGCTGGAGTACAGTGGTGCAATCTTGGCTCACTGCAGCCTCCACCTCCTGAGTCCAAGCAATTCTCCTCTCTCAGCCTCCCAAATAGCTGGGACTACAGGTGTGTGCCACCACACCTGGCAAATTTTGTATTTTTAGTAGAGACAGGGTTTCTCCATGTTGGCCAGGCTGGTCTTGAACTCCTGACCTCAGGTGATCCGCCCACCTTGGCTTCCCAAAGGGCTGGGATTACAGCCATGAGCCGCCACACCCAGCCCAAGAATTGATATTTAAATGCATATTTTATTATTTCCCAGAACTTGAGACAATAGTAAACCCATAAGTTCCATTACAAAGTTCTGCAGAAGACTCATCGTGGGGTAGTAAACTTCCCAATTTTGTCTTCTGAAAAGCTAAAAAGCAAATAGACCACTTAAGTAAGGAAGCACATCCTTTTACAACTCTTTTTGTGAAAGTCATGTAATCATCGGAGTTTAAATTGCAACTTTCCAGATTCTACACAGACTATTGGGATTTAGAAAGGCATCCTTGAACCCACAACAAAAGAAAGAAACTGCAACTACTACGTTGATATTCATTTCAGAAGGATGATACTCAAAAGGTTTAACAGCTAGTGTGGCCCAACAACAATCAGCATTGAGGCCAGCCTTAAGCTACAGAAATAGCTGTCCTAGTGCCTCCCAGTTGAATATCAGTCCTAAGGAAAGTAAGGCACAGAGACACACATATTTATTAATCTGTAAAGTTATATTCTGATCCAGATCTTAAAACGCCAAAATTTTCAGGGAAAGAAATAGGATAACTGATATGGTTTAGCTCTGTGTCCCTACTCAAATCTCATATTGAATTGTAATCCCCATGTGTTGAGGGAGGGAAGTGATTGGATCATGAGGGGGTGTTTTCCCCCTTGCTGTTCTCATAATAGTGAGTGAGTTCTCATGAGATCTGGTGATTTTATAAGTGTTTGACAGTTCTTCCTTCACACACTCACACTCTCTCCTGCCCTCTTGTGAAGAAGGTGCCTGCTTCCCCTTCCACCCTGATTGTAAGTTTCCTGAGTCCTCCCCAGCCATGTGGAACTGTAAGTCAATTAAATCTCTTCTGTTTATAAATTACTCAGTGTCAGGTAGTATCTTTATAGCAGTGTGAAAATAGACTAATATAATAACCTTTCTTATGATAGCCAACTAACAAAAACTTTTAAATTATAAAATGACAATTGCAGAGCCTGAAGCATTATTTCTAAAAGGCTATTCCTCAGAGCAGTATTTTTCTATTAGCATATTACATTTATAGTCTGAAATTTACATTTTAAAAAAATTACTTCAACATTTTTAGAAAAATAAGTCACATATGCACACTCTATAATTACCATTAGTTCCTGAAAACAATAGATGAATAATCATGAGACCTACCAAGTAGCTCAATAGTTCTTCATGGTTTTGAAGTTCTACAGATTAATTTTTTATTTTCTCATATGTGAGCAATTATTTTGCCTCATTTCTCTGTACTGTATAAAATAAAATACCAAACCTTGAATATTCTCGCTGTATAGTAGATGTATCCTAATTCAAACCATTTACAGTTAACATAAAACATGGAGCACAAACACATTAAATATGTGGGAATGGTAAGGATTTAGAGAAACAGGAACTCTCATTGATAGAGGGAGTCAACTGGTACATTTTGAGAAGAAACTTTTTAATATTTAGTAGGAAGCTACAAAACTGTTTATCCCTTGGACTTCCACTGCTAGGATTCTATTCTAATTGAATAACCAGATATCTAAATAAAGATATATGTGTAAGAAACGTATAAGAATGTTGACCTCATTAATGTTTACAGAATGAAAAATCAGAAACATTATAAATTTCCAGCAGTTAGGGAGTAGGTATATAAAGTATGGTACATACTTAAGAAATAACACACTACAGCTTTTTTTCCTGAGACTGAGTCTCACCTCTGTTCTCCAGGCTGGAGTAAAATGGTGTGATTATGGCTCACTGCAGCCTTGACCTCCCAGGCTCAAGTGATCCTCCTACTTCAGCCTCCCAAGTAGCTGGTACTTTACAGGTACATGCTACCATACTCCACTAATTTTATCTTTTATTTTTTGTAGAGACATGCCTCACTCTGTTGTCCAGCCTGGTCTTGAACTTCTGGACTCCAGCAATCCTCCCACCTGGGCCTTCCAAAGTCATGGAATTACATGTGTAGCTACCATGCCTGGCCTATAATTTTTAAACACAATATTTTTAAAGAATATTTAAGGATATGGGGACATCTTCAGTGGAAAAAGTTAATAAGGGCAATTTTCTTTTTGTAGAAATATTCTAGCTAATAAATGAAGAGGGAATGATAAAATTAAAACATCACCACTTTGCAGCCCTTAGTAAACCAAATAGATCTGGGCAATGAGCATCAGTAGCATCTTAAACCACAAAGAGTCAAGCAGACATTATGAACCTTCTTATTAAAGTACACAATATACTTTTTAAAAAGTCTTGCCCTTTATCACCAAAAAATAAAAATCAAAACAGAATCTAATCAAACCTAGATCCAACTACCAGTTTATGGAAATTAAGGGCAGGGGAGCATTACTACACTGTGGCAAAGCAGTCAGTAAAATCTGGATGTAGAAAACTCAACACGACAACCTGATTTCTGTTAAAAAATCATTTTAAATAAATAAAAGAGATTGAGTAGGAAGCAATAGATTAAGAGAATCTTAAGTGATATATCAATGAATTATTAATACAATGTATGGACTTTCCAAGAATCCTCATTCAAACAAATAAACCGTAAATATATATATTTATACAGAAAAAATTATTCATGACATGTTTTTTTTTTTTTTGAGACAGAGTCTCACTCTGCCCAGGCTGGAGTACATGTTGCGATCTTGGCTTACTTCAACCTCCACCTCCTGGGTTCAAGCAATTCTCCTGCCTCAGCCTCCTGAGTAGTTGGGACTACAGGTGCATGCCACCACACCCAGCTAATTTTTTGTATTTTTAGTTGAGATGGGGTTTCACCGTGTTAGCCAGGATGGTCTCGATCTTCTGACCTCGTGATCTGCCCACTTCAGCCTCCTAAAGTGCTAGAATTACAGGCGTGAGCCACTGCGCCCAGCCTGATTTTCAATATTAGTTATCATTATTATTATGTTGGAAATAGAAGTTGGAAATAGATGCTCGATTCCATAAAGAAAAATTAGCACTGAGACAAAAGATCTTTCAGCAATGCAATTTTTACTTCCTAGACTGCAGGAAGGGTACTCTCACTAGCCATTTTGCCACAAGAGTACAATAAACAAAGGAAAACACAAATTTATTCGTTATGCATTTAGGGTTGTCCTCACTGCTGTGTCTGATCTCTGTTGGCTGGAGCCAAACCTCACAATTTAAAACCTGACTGGCTAACAACTTAAAACTTTTCTAAAAAGGTAAAAGCAATGGAGAGCTGGGACATGCCTGTGAGCATGTCCAGCAGAAGTATCTTGGTTAAAGTACAAGGACATCAAATGTACTACATGACTGTAAGCATGGCATGTTTAACAGCTACATAGAATAGGGCTTAACAAAGAATTATTAGCATACTTATGATTTATTCTTTAACAAGAAAGGAAACTTTAAAAAGGAACTTTTCCACTCCCCACAATTATCTCTTTCATTTTACTTGTAATTATCACCACTTCCAAATTTAGCTTCTGACAAATTTACATTTTCTCCAATGAACAAACCTACTATAAATTTTTACATACAGTATGATTGTCCAGGATTCAGATTTTGATATTTTCCTTAAGGGTATATGCATTAAAAACTCTTTTTTCAAAGACCTAGAAGAGGGAAAAAAAATGAAATTTCTACATAGCAATTGCAAAATAGTTTGATTTTAATATTTCTCATGTATTCAAAACATTTAAATGATTTTCAAAAGCTCCCAAATTGATTTTTTGTGGGTTAAAAATACTTTCCAAGAATTTAAATATTTTATCAATTTTATTTCCATCTAATTTTTAAAGTTACTTTAAAGATACAGTTTCCTTTTCAACATTAAAGGTGATTCCATCTGCAAAATAAGTATTTTATAACAGCAGAACAAAATTATTTGTGTTCCCAGGTCAAGATCTATTCACATTTATTCTATTAATTTGATTTTGTAAATTAACAAATGGAAATTGTTTTTCTTTCCTGGGAGAGCAAAGCTCTTTATAAATATGATTATTATGATTTAAGACAGGGTCTTGCTCTGTCACTCAGGCTGGAGGGCAATGGTACGATCACAGCTCACTGTAGCCTCAACCTCCTGGGGTCAACTGATCCTCCCCCCTCAGCCTCTTGAGTAGCTGGGACTACAGGAGTATGTTACCATGCCTAGCTAATTAAAAATGTTTTTTTTGTAGAGACGGGATCTTCCTGCATTTCCCAGCCTGGTCTTGAACTCCTGGGCTCAAGCAATCCTCCCACCTTGGCTTCCCAAAGTATTGGGATTACAAGGTTGAGCCACAGTGCTTGACCTCTATGAATATTATTTCACAGTAACTCAATTGATTCTTGAA
Organism: Cheracebus regulus; assembly: GCA_963574635.1. NCBI lineage: Eukaryota > Metazoa > Chordata > Mammalia > Primates > Pitheciidae > Cheracebus > Cheracebus regulus. Next base: position 23,109 of record CAUYQU010037099.1, read on the forward strand.
ATAAGCAGCCATTGCTCTGATGATAAGTTGACAAAAAACTGTGCTCAATTATGCAGAGGTCTTTGGAGGAAATATATTAGTAATTTGTGCCATTACCTTGATAATGTCACTAAAGTGCCTGTAAGATCTTATTCCCCAAGGGCTTAATGATTAGTGTAGGTATGCTTAGCATAAGCTCCTATTAACCAAGTTCAATAGGATCTGATGCATAAAGACTGAACATCAGCATTTGGATTTATAATGAAAATATTCCTGTTCGAGAGAACAGAATACCCAAGTCAATACGTCTATTACATATCCTCTCCCTATGGGTACACCTCCATGGGAAGAAAGAAAAATTACAACTACGAGGATGAGTAACGGACATGAAAATGAAACAAAGGGAATAAGTTAAATAACTGAATGATTATCAGTAAGAGAAATGATGCACCCAGTTTCAAAATTAGGTTACATTTGCCACTGGGAAAGCGATTTATAAAGTTTTCCAAGTCTCTTTCTCTGCTCAGTGTTGGATGAGCATACCCAAAATGTTCTTCAGGGATTTTTCTTTTCCTTTGTTTAGGAGACCAATCAACTCCTATCTGACTGACACTTGTTTATTTAGCTATAAAAATAAATTCAGGCAAAGTGTGATTCAGCCTGTAATCCCAGCATTTCAGAGGCCAAGGTGGGAGGATCACCTGAGGCCAGGAGTTAACGACCAGCTTGGGCAACACAGCAAGACCTCGTCTTTGTAAAAAAAAAAAAAAAAAAAAAAAAAATGCTGAGCATGGTGGTATATGCCTGTATTCCTAGCAACCTGGGAAGCTGAGGCAGGAGTATCACTTGAGCCCAGGAGTTTGAGGTTTCAGTGAGCTATGATTGCACCGCTGCTCTCCAGCTGGAGTGACAGAATGAGACTCCATCTCTAAAAAATAATGAACAAACAAACAGATAAATAAATTTAGCTTCAGGCTTACAATGCTAAAGTCTTAAAACCCTGTCTTCAGTTTTACAATCCTTTCTTTTTAACTGTCATATCCCTACTTGAAACCAGTATATGTTGTTTTTGTACTTTTAAATAAAAAGGAATCTTATTTCCCTAATTTACAATTTGTAATTGGTCCCCCCATCACCACCACCTCTCACACACATGTAAATTCACCCTTATGATTATCTCCATTAATTATACAATTGTAGAAAACCAGAATTGGGAATAAAAACATTTCCTTTTGAACACTCAGACAAAACAAATTCATTGATTGTGACATAGAAGATTTTCTCACAACTGCTAAGGTCTTATAAAAACATCATCTTTCAGGCTAGGCACAGTGGCTCACACCTGTAATCCCAGAACTTTAGGAGGCTGAAGTGGGTGGATCACCTAAGATCAGGAGTTCAAGACAAGCCTGGCCAACATGATGAAACCCCAACTCTACCAAAAATACAAAAAATTAGCTGGGGATGGTGGTGGGCACCTATAATCCCAGCTACTCAGGAGGCTGAGGCAGGAGAATTGCTTGAACCCAGGAGGTGGAGGTTGCAGTGAACCAAGATTGTGCCATTGCACTCCACTCTGGGCAACAAGAGTGAAACTTCATCTCAAAAACAAACAAACAAAAAATCTTTCTAATGTATGAACTTTAATAGCTTTTTTATTTTACTATCATCAAATCTAAATTTTATACTTTGATTCTTTTTTTAGCATAGACCTCAGAGAATAGAAAACTCAAATGCTCTCATTTGTCTTCATTGTATATAGGAAAGGACAAAGAAAAACTTCTAGCAAAATATATTTTTAAATTCAGTAAATATATAATATACATATACTATGTGTATTATATTTACTATATATACACTATATAGTATATATTTACTAAACTTAAAAAAGATGTAACTATTTATTGTATATTTATATACACTGTATAGTATATATTAACTAAACTTAAAAAGATAATATAACCATGTATTATATATTTATATACAATACAGTATACATATATTTATGTGCTATATATTTAGTATATATATACACACTAAATATGCTTATACTATATATAGTAAATATATATTTATATGTAATATATAGTGTATATATACTACATATACTATATATTTACTAAACTTAATAATATATACTATATATTATATATTTATATACTATATATAGCATAAATATATTATATACCATATATTTTTTAGTACTACAGGTGTACTCTATATATAGTATAAATATATTTGTATATAAAATATTTATGTACTATATATTTAGTATATAAATATATGATATATATAGTGTAAATATATAGTAGACATATATTTCACATACAAATATATTTATACTATATATAGTAAATATGTAGATATGTAAAATATATAAATATACAGTGTATAGTAAATATAGATATATAAAATATATAAATATATAGTATATATATATTACTATATACTATATAGTAATATATTACCATATACTCTCTCTATATAGTAATATATATATAATATAGTAAATAGTAATAGCATATATTAAATAGTAATAGCATATAGTAAGTAGTAATAGCATATATATTATATATATGATAAATATGTACTATAGTACATATAGCATATATATTATATATATGGTAAATATATACTATAGTATATATAGTATATATGGTAAATATCACCTAAGGTCAGGAGTTCGAGACCAGCCTGGCCTGGTATGGTATATATATATTTACCATATATACACATACACATAAATACTTATACAAACATTCACACACTCACAAGTACATGCATATTTATATCAGTTGTAATCTAAAACCAGAACAAAATTTTGAACTTATGTTTTTCTCTTTCTACACCCCTTGTTTTTTTGTATGAAATATGATTACAAAATAAGTAAGCTAACTTTTCTGTAGTAAATAGTTCACAGATACTTCCTATTTATATGGTAGCTATTTTCTTTTTAGCAGTGCTATGGTTTGAATTTCCCCTCCAAAACTCATGTCAAAACCTAATCCCCAATGTGGCATTATTGAGATGTGGGCCCTTTAAGAGGTGACTGGATCATAGATAATGAATTTAAAACTGCCTTTACAAAATTTATAACAGTGAGAAAATTACGGTAGTAAAAGAGATCTGATCAAACCAACCTGCATCTTCTCTTTAGCTTCCAAACTGCCCTCAATTATTCCTGGCCTTGGGCCAAGCTAACTTTGGAAGACATTCAATTTATAGTTTAAGTGACAATAACCATTCCCCTAAACCAAAGTGCCTTTGTAAAACTAATGAAAGACCAGCAGGTTTGGAGGATGAGAGGAGCCTGAATTCTGCTAAGTTATAGATGTAAACAATTACCAGCTATTATTCTGGAGGTCACAAGATTTGCAATTTCCCCAATTACTCCGACAGATAACACCACTATTGTAGGACCTAAGACTGGCCTTTTGAGATGTCTTTTCAGGTTTTTGCATTTCTGACCAATGGCTCCACCCAGACCCAACAGTGGTCCTGTGGCCCCACCCAGAAGAAGATTCCACATTCACAAGGACCAAATGATTGCATCCTCAACCAATCAGAAGCACTCATTCCCTGGCTCACCAAAATATCCTTGAGAAACCCTAGCCTCTGAATTTTTGGGGAGGCTGATTTGAGTGACAATAAACTCTGGTCCCCATTCAGCCAACTCTGTGTCAATTAATTTTTTTCTCTATTGCAATTCCCCTTTCTTGGTAAGTCAGCTCTTTCTGGGCAGTGGGCAAAATGAACTCATTGGGTGGTTGCAGGTTAGTGGGTTAATAGATTAATGGCTTTTATAAGAATAAGAGAGACCTGGGCTAGCATGTTAACACACTCAGCCCCCTCCCCATATAATATCTTGCCTTGCCTCGGGACTCTTCAGAGAGGCTCCACCAGTAAGATGGCTTCCACCAGATGTTGCCCTTCCTTGGACTTCCCAGCCTCCACACCTATAAGAAATACATTTCATTTCTTATAGATTACCCACTTTCAGGTATTTTGTTATAAGCAATGGAAAATGGGCTAAGTCAAGCAGTAAACCAGATGTTTGAAGTTGAGAGAAGACCTGAGTCCTGTCACCCTACCCTATACAACAGCTGTTCTTCAATTCTCCTTTCTGCTTTGGAATCATCCATGACCCAGGATAGAAATATACACCTAAGCATCCAAAGCTCTGAAAAACAACCAGGAAATTTAGGAAGAGCTAAGGACACAAGTGCCAAATTAATACAATTATCTATTTAGGGCAATTATTTTCATTTGTACAGTAGAGTGAAGTAACTAGATTATGTAAAATACATTAATATATAATACAGTTACAATATAATTATAACTCTCTCTGTAAGTAAAAGCTCTACCTGAAGAGGTAGTATGTAATGAATGAAAGTGTCTCAGAGGTATTTGAACCAGAGCAACTCCATCTTAAATAGGAGGTGGGTAAAATGAGGCTGAAACTTAGTGGGCGGCATTCCCAGATGGTTAAGGCATTCTAACTCACAGGATGAGATAGGTCAGCACAAAATACAGGCCATAAAGATCTTGCTGATAAAACAGTTGCAGTAAAGAACCCAGCCCAAACCCACCAAAACCAAGATGGCAATGAGAGTGACTTCTGGTCATCCTCACTTCTACACCCCCACCAGCACTGTGATAATTTACGAATGCCATGGCAATGTCAGGAAGTTACCCTATACAATCTAAAAAGGGGAGGCATGAATAATCCACCCATTGTTTAGCATATCATCAAGAAATAATGATTAAAATGGGCAATTAGCAGGCCTCAGGCCGCTCTATGAAGTAGCCATTCTTTCATTCCTTTACTTTCTTAATAAACTTGCTTTCACTTTACTGTATGGACCCACCTTGAATTCTTTCTTGCATGAGATCCAAGAACCCCCTGATGGGATCTGGGTTGGTATCTCTTTCCTGTAACAAAAGCAGTACTGGAGGAGGGCTACCAGATAAAATTCCCTGCATCACCATTTGAAAATTGTGTGATCCTGGGCAAATTATTTCATATTTCTGTTCTTTTGTTTCCTCATCTATAAAATTTGGGTGATACTAGTGTCCATTTTATTGAGTCCTCGTTAGGATGATATGGGAGAGAAAAAGAGAGAGAATTATTAGGCACAGTCTCTGTTATGTAATGTGATGCCAAATGGTAGCAAGGAGGTAGAGTAACAGGAACCCTGATAGTCTTATGTTTTGCTTACATTTTGTAGTCAGGACTGTAAAGTGCTATGTACACTTTTGAAAGCTGTTCTTCAGTTTCTTATGAAGTTCAGCTTACACTTACCATATGATTCATCAATCCATTACTAGGCATTTACCCAAGATAAATAAAAAATTAAATTTACAAGTTCTGTTAAAATGTATTCATAACATCTCTGTTCATAACCAGAAACAACCCAAATGTTCATCAACAGGAAAACTAATCAACAAATTGTGGTATGTTCACACAGTGGAATACTACTTAGCAATATAAAAGAATGAACAACGGAAACACACAAAAATGTGGATAAATATCACAGACATGTACAGATAATGAACTCAGCCACTACATGAAAGAAAAGGGATCAGATAGCATTTACAGAAAAGGTTTCCCATACATTTTCAAGCAGGAGCAGAATGAGAGTAAATACAAAAATAGATAATACCAACAAACTAGTTAAATGCTCCATTTCCTCCTACACTCTGCACATTCATGGCTTACTTGATAAAGTCCTCTAAACATATGGTTATGTAAAAGCTATGCCATTTAGGATTTTTAAAAAATATCTAGAGTGGCCACACTGAGGGGAAACAGGTAGAAGGGGTACAGAGTAGTACTTTGTTTTTTTTGAGATGGAGTCTCACTGTGTTTTCCTGGCTGGAGTGCAGTGGCACAATCTCGGCTCATTACAACCTCACCTCCCAGGTTCAAGTGATTCTCCTACCCCAGCCTACCAAGTAGCTGGGATTACAGGTGTGTGCCACCACACTCAGCTAATTTTTAATTTTTAATAGAAACAGGGTTTTACCATGTTGGCCAGGCTGGTCTCAAACTCCAGACCTCAGGTGATCCGCCTGCCTTGGCCTCCCAGAGTGCAGGGATTACAGGCGTGAGCCACTGCGCTGGTCCAGAGTAGTACTTTGAATGAAAGGAAAATTCACAGGTCTTTATGATGAATTGGGTATAGGGATGAGAGAGAATAAGAAATTACATATGATTCCCAAGATTCTAGCTTCTCTGTAAGCTTCAAGAGGACAAATGCAGGATTTTTCTTTTTGCTTTCATTGTGTCTATAGTGCGCATAGTAGATGCTCAATAAAAGTGTTTGTTGTTCAGTTATAGAAACCACTGAATTTTGTTCTTTTTTAACTGGGAAATGATATGGTCAGATTGGGGAATCAGGTAGCTAGCTTGTCAGCAGCATGGAGGATGAACAAGGCCCAGAGAGTATGGCAGAGACTGAGAGCTGTCTATCAAAATCCAGTCTCTTTTCCTTCCTGAGCATATAGCTAGCTGACATACCAGAGCATCCCTTAAGTTAGGTGTGGCCATATGAGCACCTTCTAATCAACAGAATGTGAGATGGAAATGATGCACACCACTTCCACACCAGCACCTTACGACCAGGGTGAACCTTTTCCTGCTTTTCCTTTCCACCAGCTGAATTCTGGCCATGGTGACCCTGCCTCAATCATGCAAATGAGATGAATGTCCTTGCAAATGGCAAAGGCCCAATATAGAAGGAGTTTGGATCGGTGAATAAACTCCGATTTTATTCATGACATGGAGAAAAGCCACCTGCTGACCTAGAAACCTACTCTGGAATGAGATAAGAAATGAATTTATTGTTCTTTAAGATGCTGAATTTTGGAGGTTTATTTTTTTCTATCAATGTAGCCACTCTTATTAACATTGGGTGGGAGCCAAAGAGTGACACTAGAAACAGGACTATTTTAATAAACCAAGTAAGAGATGATGAATACTGGCCAGTCATGGTGGCTCATGCCTGTAATTCCAGCACTCTGGGAAACCGAGGCGGGTGGATCACCTGAATTCAGGAGTTAGAGACCAGCCTGACAGCCCTTCACCCAATATGGTGAAATCTGATCTCTACTAAAAATATAAAGTTAGTCACGGGTGGTAGCATGTGCCTGTAGTCCCAGCTACTCAGGAGGCTGAGGCAGGAGAATTGCTTGAACCTAGGAGGCGGAGGTTGCAGTGAGCCAAGATTGCCCCATTGCACTCCAGCCTGGGTGACAGAGTGAGACTCCATCTCAAAAAAAAAAAAAAAGAGAGAGAGAGAGAGATGATGAATATTTGTGATGGGATTGTGGGGGTAAGTGAAGAAAAGATATGAACAAATTTATAAAATACACTCAACATGACTGCTTTACCTTCAAATTTCTTAAAATCTTGACACTTCTGTAGCTTACTACATGATTTTCTACAAGGAGACTTTATTCTCACCAGTTAACTAAAACTTCTCTTTCCAAAGTTATTAGAGACCTAAAACCAACAAATCCAATCTGGCCTTTTCTCAGTCTTTATAGTTTTATCCTCTCTCTAGCATATGGCACCTTTGATCACCCCACCCACCCCATGGCTTTTTACATGCTGGCTCTAATAGCTTCCATCATTTCTCTGCTATTTTTTTTTTTTTCATTAGCTCATTCTTGTTCCATGCCCTTCTAAACATAGGTGTTCCCCAAGGTCCTTCCTGTAAATGCATTCTCCTTTTTTTATCTGGATGCATTCACTGTCATGGCTTCGACTAGGCAGTATGACTGACCAAGAGAGTGGCTCATCCTTATGGAGGAGAATAGAGGCCAATTAATTTAACATAAACATATCCATCCCAGGAAGTGGGTAGCAGGTAGGAGGGCAAATGAGCATCTCTCTCTTCCTATTTCAGATATGAGTGGGTCGTTTCCTTTGATGGAAAAAAAAATATGCAGAACTTTCCATAGTGAAAGAGTGGACTGTGGAGAGAGAAGCAGGATTGTCCAATAAACGACCTGAGAACACTTTCTGTGTTGCCTGCCTATGAACAGTTTGTTCCCTGTCCCCCAGGTGGAAGGGGCTGTGCCTGAACTCAACTTCCCAAGAGACCTGATAGTTGAGCTGCTACTGTTTTCCTGAATCTGCATGAACAGGAGCTGTCTAACCTCACACTTTCAAATACTAGAGCCTGGATTGTTTACCTCTTATCTCCTAGGTCACTGTTATACCCTTTCATAAAAATGGAGAGGACTGGTGGAGCAGGGTCTGACTGCTGGAGCACAGCCGAGCTGCTGAAACTGCCTGCTGCAACCTGAAATCAGTTTTATGTAACAGATACAGAAGCAATCTACTTGATTCTAGACTTGTTTTACTCACTGCTGTCACTCACCAATCAGAACTTGTCAGCTACTCAACATTTTATTAGTGCCTATGAATTTTCTTTCAAAGTCATACATAACATTTTTCCTTTTTTAAAACCTCCAACCTTCCCTTTGTTCTTAAGGTATACCCCAAACCACCATGCCTGTGTTTATGCCCTGAATTGCAATTCTTGTGTCCCAAATAAAACATTTTAAAATTAGTCTATTTTATTTGACTTGGACAATCTCACGCAATTTATTGAATATAGTGCTGAAAGTTTTCTGAGCACATTTAAGGTAGGCTAGATTAAGCTATGATGTTTGGTATGTTAGGAGTGTTAAACATATTTTCAACTTATGATGTTTTCAATTTAAAATTAGTATATTAAGATGTAACTCCATCATAAGTCAAGGAGCATCTGTAGTTTTTGCAAATAGTAAGATTACATTATGAAGAAAGGTTTAAATCCTCGATCTGCCTGCAGTTTGTCTGAGGCTTGGTTGAGACAATTGCCTGTACCTATTACACTATAGTTCACTTTCCCACCCTTCCTAGGCATTAAATGGTGTTCCCTTCAGCCTATGTTATCCAGGAGGGTTGGAAGACTGGGTGGTAATCATATGCGTGATCAATGCTTGCTGAAATTTTGTTTCTTTAGAGAAAGCAAAAATATACCACATTTAATAAGAGAAAGTCAATACATTAATATAGAGGAGAGAAGAGGAGAGGAAGGAAATTGACATTTGCCAAGAGCTTACTTTGTGTCAAACTTTATGTGAGAGTCTACTTTTGTGCTAACCTACCCTGTGTTAGCCTGACAGACTCCATCTTGCTGAGAGCCAGACAGACTCCATCTTAACCTCTGCCTTACCCCTCCTGCCATTTCTCCCTTGAGTGCATTCCTGGGTTATGCTACTGTGCTGGGTCATGCTGTGCTTAGAACTATAGAGGCATATAACCATTGTAACCATATCCTGCTTGGCAAGCCCACTTGCTATTGTGAATACCCCTTGATTGATTGTATGGCAAGTAAGGAATATCCACCTTGGTAACCAGCAATCATGGGAACCACTTGTGTGTATCTCCACAGTAATCAACAATCATGGGAGCCTCCTGTCTCCTAGTTACCAGCCTCCCTATCTAATTTGCTTGTTCTGCTTCTGTAAATTCTGCTTCAGCTAGGCTCCCCCTCCCCTCTCTTAAGCAAGGTATAAAAAGGAATCAAACTCCCTTCTTCAGGGCCGAGAGATTTTTGAGTGTGAGCTGACTCTCGGTCACCAGCAATAAAGGACTCTCAATTGGAACTCAGAGTGTGGCGCTTTCCTTCCTACTCGCGTGGGTGTAACACTTTAATATCAAGGGTTTTTTGTTACATAATGCTTAACCTTTCTACTTTAAGGCTTGTTTCCTTATTTGGTATAGAGAAATGTGTCTATTTATCGTATGTTTACTAAGGGAAATTAAATTTGCTCATCAATTTTATGATATTTAACAAGCTACTTACAACTTTACAGATACTGTTATAACTAATACAACCAATAATATATGAGCGCATTTAGACTACCTTTCCTTAAGGCAGAAAGTACATATATTCCTTTTAAAGTCAACTATGGTACATGTGAAAACAATAATGATAGCAGAAATACATTTTGAAACAGAATCTCACTCTATTGCCCAGGCTGCAGTGCAGTGGCGTGATCATAGCTCACTGCAACTTCTATCTCCTCGCTCACACAATCCTCTTACCTCAGCCTCTCGAGTAGCTGGGACTACAGGCAGGTGCCACCATGCCTGGATAATTTTTGTATTTTTTTGTGTGTACAAACAGGGTTTTGCCATGTTGCCCAGGCTGGTGTCAAAACTTCTGGGCTCAAGTGAACCCCCATCTTGGCCACCCAAAGTGTTGGGATTACAGGCGTGAGTCACCACATACTGCCCTCAAAATATTGTTAAAATACATTATAGAGGCCGAGGCAGGTGGATCACGAGGTCAAGAGATCAAGACCATCCTGGTCAACATGGTGAAACCCTGTCTTTACTAAAAATACAAAAATTAGCTGGGCATGGTGGCGCAAGCCTGTAGTCCCAGCTACTCGGGAGGCTGAGGCAGGAGAATTGCTTGAACCCAGGAGGCGGAGGTTGCAGTGAGCTGAGATCGGGCCACTGCACTCCAGCCTGCATAACAGGAGCAAAACTCCATCTCAAAAAAAAAAAAAAAGACATTATACAACTACAATTTTCTGTGACTGTTTTCTTAATCCATACCCACCCCAAGTACAATATATTTATCTATTAGCTTTTTTCAGTTGTATATATTTAAGGTGTATATCATGTAATTTTGAGACATATGTACACAGTGAAATGAATACTACAATCAAGCAAATTAACATATTCATCATTTCACATAGTTACCTTTTATGTGTATGGTTCTATAAACTCTTACTTGAAATCTACTTAATTTTTCATCACAGGATTCTTGTAGAAAGTTAATGAGTAGGAGGCCAGGTGTGGTGGCTCATGTCTGTAATCCCAGCACATTGGGAGGCCAAGGTGGGCGGATCGCCTGAGATCAGGTGTTTGAGACCAGCCTGGGCAACCTGGTGAAACCTCATCTTTACTCACTCCAAAAAAAGAAAAAAAAAACTGCAAAAATTAGCCAAACGTGTTGGTGAGCACCTGCAGTCCCAGCTACTGGGGAGGCTGAGGTGGGAGGATTGCTTGAGCCCAGGAGGCAGAGGTTGCAGTGAGCCTAGATCATGCCACTGCACTCCAGCCTGGGTGACAGAATGAGACTATGTCTTAAAAAAAAAAAGAAAGGAAAGAAAGAAAGAGAGAGAGCGAGACAAAGAAAGAAAGTTAATAAGTAGGAATATTGCCTTCCTATGGAATTTATCTTCCAATTAGGTGTCATCTAGGGTAGGCTAATCCCAATGTAGCCAATTTTTTTTTTATAATTAAATATTGACCATAATAGAATTTTAAATGTAGGTTGAAGAAAAACACTGCTAAATATAAACCATTCATGTAATACCTCAGTGTCTTCCTCCTCAGACTGATAGCCACATTAGCACATGTCTAAGACAGCAGCAGTCCATATTCTTTCTGGTTTCTCTTGGGAACCATGCAATTTAATTTTTCATTTAGAAACCCCATTAATCCAACTTTGTTACCATTATTTCAAGTAGCCTGCACACTGTACAAACATGTCCACAAAATAAACAGAGTATATCTATCCTTAAATTACATGCTTTTGCTATTCACAAAGCAACCATACCAATACCAGATATTAAAGCACTTAAAAAATACTTTTTGATGAGTAGATGTTGTTCAAATGGCATCAAAATTAGTGAAATAAGTAAATCAACATTGGTAATGACTTTCAAAGGTGAAAAAGAACTTCCATTAAAAAGTTATTTCTTCTAATCAATATTTCTAAGAGATTCAACCTCTAACTTTAAATCTCTTTCAGTTTGATTTCCTCTTTTACTGTGTTCCATAAGGTGATTAGCATTTGTAATTGCCAGAAGGAATTAAGACCCGCAAATCTTAACCTGATGAATCACAGATAATAAGGTCAATCACCAGCCTTATTAAATATTCACTTAAAAGTTTAAGTAGTTGTATTTCATTACCTAAAAGTTATAATTCTACAGTACAAAGGACTTTTTCTTAAATTAACATGAATAATCAGTTATGTGATGATAAATAAACTTTTTAAGTAATGAATAATTACTCACTGGCCAAGACTACTATTTTTAAATCATTAAATGAAAATAATAAAACCTTACAGTCATCAAGTAATTAATATGTACCAGGCACTATTCTAAGACCTTTACATGAATCAACTTATTTCATTCTTGTAAAAATTCTATAGTGAACCTTTATACTAGTATTGTAGTTTTATGGACCTAGAAATTGAGATTGAGTAACTTGTTCAAAGTCACGTAGTTTGTAAATGAAGGAGCCAGAATTCCATCCTAGGTCATTTGATTTTGAGCCTGTGGCCTGGGATGGAATTCCGTTCTTAGCCACTAGAGTATAGTGCCTTTACAATGACATATCCACAATTGTTTTGAAATTGAGTTACTGAGGAATTTACCACCTTGTGTTTGGCACCAAAAATATATCTGAAATGTAATAATGTTAAGAAAATACAAGGGTTTGTTTCAACAGCAAAATTACACTGAAATTATCCTTCACCACACCTCCTCCTACACACCTCTATCTCCTGCCTGAAGCAGGTATCCCATGTCAATCAGCATTCTTCTACAATGAGCGCAGTCTGGGTCTCAGAATCCTTCTCAACACAACATATAATACTCAACAGTTGGCATGAAAGAGGAAACCTGCACACTATGTCTAGCCGTACACTAAAACATGCAGTTTCATATAGCATAAATGTATGTGCCAGTCCTTTCCCTTTCTTTTGGTAATGTCTCTGAGGGAGACATTGCATGTTGGGAAGAGTTACTTCCCTTACTGACAATCCCATTTCACAGTGTAACTGCTTAGGTCAAATTCTCTAGAAGTACTGCCTGAGACAGGAAATAGCATGCATGTGCTTTACTGAGGAAATGCTTTCAGGAGAAAGGGAGTAAGGAACACTGGACAGAGTAGAAGTTGCTAAGCAAAGCTATTGTCTCAGAGTGTTACTTTGACCTGGTCACACTGTAAAAGCAGGAGCACAAATTGACACAAAGAGTTGGTCCCTACTTGAAACAAGCGAGCTGGGCTTTGTATCCCTTCATTGGATCAATCATTGGCTGTGAGTGCTCTCTTGGGGTGAGGGGTAAGTTTGGCCAGAGCAAATCTGTAAAGGAGGGTATAGCTCCATGTCTTAGTGAAGTGGCGTCATTGTCTGGGGTAAATACCCGAGGTTTTTAGTCTCATACCAAGAAGATTAATGACACAACAAACACAAGGAGTGAGTTTAGGAGTGGAGGTTTAATCAGCAAAAGAAAGAGAAAGGAGAACAGCTCTCTGTCCTGTGAGAGAAAGGATGCCTGAATGGGAATTCTGGCAGGCCAGAGTGCACCAGATTTTATAGACAGGCTTAAGGAGGTGGTGTCCGATTTCCGTAGGGCCCACAGATTGGTTGGACCAGGTGTGACATTACATAGCGCTTGGGTTAGGCTGCCACTCCACCCTAATCTTATTATGCAAATAGGCTTTCCACTAGGCCAGGTGCCATGTTGTCTGCTCCTTACTGTACACGCGGCTGGCAAAGAGAAGGGGACATGGAGCCACCATTTCGAACATGCCTAGTCCCAGTTAGCCTTTTCCTATTGGCACAACTGCCGCATTCACCTGTACAAGCTTCCAACTTGCCTATGTCTGCAACTCGATTTTATAGGCTGCTCTTTGTTAGAAAAGAAAATGACTTTGGGGCTGATTTTCATTAAAAAGAAAACCTTACTGAGGACTTCCTTACCCTCACTATGGGCCTAAATAATTTCTTTATAACTCCTATATCATTAGGGGACAACATTTAGCATCTGGGAATGGGTGTACTGACCTGGTAAAGAGGGTCGAGATGGGCACGAATATCGTTGACTACAATGTCCTTTAATATTGTTTGAAATTTTGTCCATGTACACAGATAACCTATTTGAAATAGCAAGTATTCTATACACTAGCAACAATCAACCAGAAAAGTCACAAAAAATATGGCCTCTGAGCTCCTCTGTATCAAGATGTTGGAAGGACAAATAATATGAAGAATCACTAGAGGAACATTTTTATAGGCAAGGTCTGCTGAAGGAGGTGCACTTCACTTCTACTCACATAAGGGTAAATACAAATTATATTATTGTTCCTTGATATCCTTGGGAATTTGTTTAATGCCCTTGCAGATATCAAAATCCTTAGATGCTTAAATATCTCATAGAAAATGGTGTAGTATTTGCATATAATCTAATAGCATCATCCTGTGTACTTTAAATCATCTCTATAATACCTAATATAAGATAAATTCTATACTGTATTGTTTCAAAATTTACATTATTTTTTATTATTTTTATTCATTTATTTTAAACGTATTTTTATTCTGAAGTTGATTGAATCTGAAGATGCAGAACTCATGGATATCAAAGGCTGAATGTATGTGTGTGTGTGTGTGTGTGTGTGTTATTTTATTTAAAATTTTCCCTGGGGCTAGAAGGAAAAAAATGTTCTCCTATCTTCCTTCTATTTAACATTTTCTTTAGAAAACTTGAAACTGTAAATGCTCTCTCTTCCCCTTCTTAAAAGGCTACTGTCCTACAGGATTTAGAATCCCGTGCTTATGATCTCATTTAATCTTAATTTCTTCCTAAACAGCCTGTCTCTGCATACAGTCACACTGGAGGTTAGGGCTTCAATACATGAACTTGAGGGTGACACAATTTGGTGTATAGCACATGAGAACTCCAGCTAAAGCTGAAAGAAATAAAAAGACTCTGCCCTTGAAATTCTTTAGCTACCTTACTAGTTCAGATAAAAATTTCTTCTGGACTTTCTTATTTAAGCCACCACTACTTGACTTTTCTATGACAAAACCTGACTCCTGATAGTTTGGTTATTCATAGGGCCTGTATTAGTCTGTTCTCACACTGCTATAAAGAACTACCTGAGACTGGGTAAGAATGAAGAAGAGGTTTAATTGACTCACAGTTCCACAAGCTTAAAAGGACACATTACTGGGAGACCTCAGGAAACTTAGAATCAGAAGGTGAAAGAAAAGCAAGCATGTCTTACCATGGTGGAGCAGGAGACAGAGCAAAGAGGAAAGTGCCAAACACTTTCAAACAACTGGATCTTGTGAGAGCTCACTCACTATCGTGAGAACAGCAAGGGGGCTGGATGTCTGCACTGATTCAACCCCCTCCCACCAGGCCCCTCTCCTGACACAGGATTACAATTCGAGATGAGATTTCGGTGGGGACACAGCCTAACCAATATCTGTTTCTTAATGAATTGCTCATTCAGACTAGGCTGTTCTCTCTGTTGATGATCTCCAGCCTCTCCATATCAATGTTGGATTAAGTTAGTATTAAACACTGTTTGGGCCAGGTGTGCTGGCTCACACCTGTAATCCTAGCACTTTGGGAGCCCGACATGTATGGATCACCTGAAGTCAGTCTGGTCTTGAACCAGCCTGGCCAACATGGTGAAACTCTGTCTCTGCTAAAAATACAAAAATTAGCCAGGCGTGGTGGCAGGCACCTATAATCCCAACTATTTGGGAGTTTGGGGCAGGAGAATTGCTTGAACCCAGGAAGCAGAGGTTGCAGTGAGCTAAGATCATGCCATTGCACTCTAGGCTTGGCAACAAGAGCCACACACTGTCTCAAAAAACCAAACAATCTAACAAAAAAGAAAAAAAAACCACTGTTTTGTAGAAGTCAGTGTTTTCTACAAAAATAATAATAATAATAATCTTTATAAGTCCTAGCTGTCTACAAAATAATATTATTTGGTTTTAATTCACCTATTCAATGAACTCATCTCTTACTAATTCTTTCTTTAGTATCATAATATGATTTTCCTCTTTGCTAACTCCTTTGCCTAGAGTACCTTTCACCTTCTGTTCTACACCTAAGGGCTACCTATCCTTCAAGTTCATGTTCATACTTTAGTTTTTCAAGAAAGCCTTCCTCTGCTACTCCAGAAAATAGTGTCTTCTTTCTCTTTGAACTTGGTGATATTTCTTTCTTTTCTATTTCTATTTCTTTTTCTTTCTTCCTTTTTTTTTTTTTGAGAAGGAGTCTCGCTCTGTTGCCCAGGCTGGAGTACATTGGTGCGATTTCAGCTCACTGAGACCTCTGCCTCCTGGGTTCAAGCGATTCTCTTGCTTCACCTTCCCTAGTAGCTGAGATTATAGCTGTGCACTACCATACCTGGCTAATTTTTGTATTTTTAGTAGAGACGGGGTTTCACCATGTTGGCCAGGCTGGTTTCAAACTCCTGACCTTAAGTGATCCACCCGCCTCAGCCTCCCAAAGTGCTGTGATTACAGGCATGAGCCACCGCACCTCACCAGTGACATTTATTTTCTATGCTTCTAATCTTCCATTTACATTACATTTACCTCCAGCATTTCCTATCATCCTGGAAAAGAATGTAAATATTCTGAAACTTGGATCTGAGCCTTATATGCATAGCAGGTGCCTAAAAAGTGTTTGCTGATGGTTAGGATCATGAAAATTGTACTATAGACATCTGCTATGCATGCTGACAGGGAAGTGGGGCTCAATCTGCTGTCAGTCTGCTCTTTAATGGGTCTCCACTTACTGGGGAATAAGGTCCAACCTACATAGCGTAGCATCCAAGTTTTGAGCAAAGGTCACCTGTCAGAAGAATTTTTTGTCTTCCAGCAAAGTTTCGCTTTAGTGTCTCTTCAGTATTCAATCACTGAGAGGGAGCAGCCCATGGGAATCAAGGCCTTAGAATGAAAACAGTGAGGGATTTCAGAGTGCAAGAAGCGGAGTTGGTAATTACTCTCCTTGCAGGAGGAAATGAGATCTCCACATATGGCATGCAGAGATATACAGATATATATATATTTAGTACATGATGAATGTGACATTTCAAGTCAGTGAAGGAAAATATGATTCAATAGATGGTGTTGAGATGATTAGATATGGGTCTGGATATCAAAATTTTATTTATATCCCAACCTAACATATAAATGTTAAAAAAAACTGTAGAAAGAGTATAAAACAATATTTTGGGGGCATGTAGGAGGCTTTTACAAGCAAATTACTAAACCCTAAATCCATTAACCATTAGATTTTATAAAAATTTCAAGCTTTGATATGATAAAAAATATATATGATAGATAAAAGACAAGCATTAGACTATTACACACACACACACACACACACACACACACAGACCATGCATTCAAAAACTAACTCCCAAAAAAGTAGGCTTGAAGAAAAATTCAAATTCACACTTATGAAATATTCTTCTTGCTAGTAAGTAGAAAAATGTAACTAAAAATAATAAAATACCACTTTTAGTTATCCATGATGCAGGCAAACTTTTTTTTTTTTTTTGAGACAGAATTTGGCTCCATCCACTAGGCTGGAGGGCAGTGGCACAATCTCAGTTCACTGCAGCCTCCACTTCCCAGGCTCAAGTGATCCTGCTACCTTAGCCTCCCAAGTGGTTGAGACTACAGGCATGTGTGATCAGATCCAGCTAATCTGTATATTTTTTGTAGAGATAGGTTTTTGCCATGTTGCCCAGGCTGGTCTTGAAGTCTTGAGTTCAAGAGATCCACCCACCTCAGCCTCCTGTAGTGTGAGAATTACAGGCATGAGCCACCACACATTTTAAAAATTGCTAACACCCAGTATTGATAAGAGATAGAGAAAAAAGCACTCAGATACACTGTTAGAAGGGTAAACTGATGCAGGTTTCTGAGAGGGAAACTGGACCAGAAATTGTGGGGGGAAGTGGTAATTAAAATTTGAAGTCCCCAAGTGCCTTTACTCAGAAATTCCAAATCTAGAAATCTGTCCAACAAAAAGTATTCACAGATGGCCGGGCGCAGTGGCTCACATCTGTAATCCCAACACTTTAGGAGGCTGAGGCGGGTGGATAACCTGAGGTCATGAGTTCAAGACTAGCCTGACCAACATAGTGAAACCCTGTCTCTACTAAAAAATATATAAAAACTTAGCCAGGCGTGGTGGCAGGCACATGTAATCCCAGCTACTCAGGAGGCTGAGGCAGGAGAATCACTTAAACCCGGGAGGCAGAGGTTGCAGTGAGCTGAGGCATGCCATTGCACTCCAGCCCGGGCAACAAGAGTGAAACTCCATCTCAAAAAAAAAAAAAAATTCACAGATGTACAGAGATATATGAACAAGGATGTTTAGTATGAGTACTGCTTATAGAGCAAAACACTAGAAACAACTTAAAATTTGTTTTTAGACAAATAGTAAAGAAATTTTAGAGGATATCAATGATTGCGGTTATATACAATGTAACTCCTATAGAGTAAATGGTTATAGTTACATATAGTGTATTCTGTATTATGAAATAGTATGGATCCATTAAAAAGCAAAGAATGCTATCGTTTCAAATGGGCTTATATGGAAAGATCTCCAAGCTATATTACTAAGGTAAAAATCAACATGTGAAATAATGTTATGATTCCTCTTGTTTTAAAACTTTAAAAAACTTTTTAAAACAAAAGAAAAATCCACATAAACAATATATATATTTTTTGTCTTGATTTGTTTTGTTTTGTTTTTGAGACAAAGTTTCACTCTTGTTGCCCAGGCTAGAGTATAATGGTGCAATCTTGGCTCACTGCAACCTCCACCTCCCAGGTTCAAGCAGTTCTCCTGCCTCAGCCTCCTAAGTAGCTGGGATTATGGGCACCTGCCACCACCCAGCTAATTTTTGTATTTTTAGTAGAGTCAAGGTTTCACATGTTGGTAAGGCTGGTCTTGAACTCTTGACCTCAGGTGATCCACCTGCCTCGGCCTCCCAAAGTGCTGGGATTACAGGCGTGACCACCACACCTTGCCAATAATGTATATTAATAAATGTGTAAACAGAGGCCTGGAATAATAAAATAAATAAGCAGAGTTCTGGAAAAAAATCACATTATCTTTAAAGTTTTTATGTTTTTCTGAACTGTAAAAAAGTTTGCTAGCTATGAATGTTTATTTCTTTTACTATTTAAAAAATGTCAACAGTGGTATCTGGACAATGGGATTATGAGTATTTTTCTCTGACATTGAAAAAAATTAAATATTATTTTTAAATGGCTTTAAAAAAGGAAAATTTCACAATTAAAAAAAAGATTCTTAGTCATATGTAAAGATCTTCATGGTTTATTGCTACATGAAAAGAGAACATTGCACAGAAGTTATATTGTATGCTCCCTTTTATCAATTCGAACAAAGTAAAAACACATGCATAACAAATTGCATAATATATTTGCATAAATATACAGTTATATATGTGCACCCATACATCAAACTTTTATTAGTGATTTGTGGAGCAAGATATGAGATTAAGGGGATAAAGAAATACTTCCAATGCATGTACTCTCTACTTCTGTGTTACAGTTTTTAATAGTTTTGCATTAATTTTGCAGATTCACTAGAGTGTATCTAGAGCTTTCTCTCAGAGAACCTGGACTTTATTCAGTTCTAGAAATGATCAGCTGCTGTTTCCTAATTTCCTCAGTATCATTTTTCCATCATTCCCTTTATTCTCTTCTGGAACTCACAGACAGATGATAGGTAGGTGGGTAGGTAGGTAGATTAGATAGATAGGTAGATAGATAGATAGATAGATAGATAGATAGATAGATAGATAATTTTTAAAACAGCCTTATTGAGGTGTAACTAACATAATGTACACTTTATTCACTATTAAATATACTTTGAAATGTCTCAAACTACTCAGTATTTCTTAACTGCCTTTTTATTTTTTTAAAAGAATCTTTTGTGTGTGTGTGTGTGTGGATACTTTCAATGAATTCATCAGTACTATTTCCCAAATCTTTTTTTTTTTTTTTTAGAAAAAGAGAAAGAAAGAAAGAAACAGCAAAAGAAAGAAAAAAAAGAATGCAAGAGAGAAAGAAAGAGGAAGAGAAAGAGGGAGAGAGAATGGGATTCTTGTTTTATTGCCCAGGCTAGAATGCAGTCTAAAAATGGGTATTAAAAACCTCTTTTATGCCAATAATTGTGCTTAACAAT